>JABCMJ010008281.1:0-16887 GCA_014822125.1 Arbutus unedo
GACCTACCAAAGGCTCAAGCAAGCTTTCTACTGGAAGGGTATGAAAAGGGCTGTGCTTAAGTTTGTTGCAGAGTGTGATACCTGTCAGAGGAATAAAAATGAGACTGTGGCTTCACCAGGACTATTACAGCCTTTGCCTATTCCTGACAGGCTGTGGAGTGATATCTCCCTTGATTTCATTGAAGGCTTACCTGTTTCTACTCAAAAGTCTGTTATTTTGGTAGTGGTGGACAGACTCAGTAAGTATGCACACTTCTTGGCACTTTCTCATCCTTACACAGCCTTAACTGTGGCTCAGATTTTCTTGGATAATATCTTTCGATTGCATGGTATGCCTAGTTCCATAGTTTCAGACAGAGACCCTATTTTCATTAGCAATTTCTGGAAGGAGTTCTTTCGTTTACAGGGAACTACACTGTGCTTGAGTACATCATACCATCCACAAACTGATGGACAGACAGAAGTTGTTAACAGATGTTTAGAAAACTATCTGAGATGTGTAACTGGTGATAAACCAACTGCCTGGTCCAAATTTCTACCTTTGGCTGAATGGTGGTACAATACCACCTTCCATATTTCCACTGGCCTAACTCCCTATGAAGCCTTATATGGACAGCCACCTCCCAGTCTCAAACACTATGCACCAGGAGGCACAACTGTGGCTGCAGCAGAAACTTTGGCAAGGGACAGGGGTACTATGCTTAAGCTCCTTAAGGAACACTTAGCTACATCTCAACATAGGATGAAACAGCTAGCAGATGGCCACCGCACTGAAAGGGAATTTGCTGTAGGAGATTGGGTGTACTTAAAACTTCAATCCTTCCGGCAGACTACTGTATCCTTTCGCCGGAATGCCAAGTTAGCCCCAAAGTACTTTGGTCCTTATCAAGTCAGTCAGAGGGTTGGGGCAGTTGCTTACAGACTGGATTTACCTGCTACTTCTAAAATACATCCAGTATTCCATGTCTCCCTCTTAAAAAAAAACTTGGCTTGAGCACCGTGGTTCAAACCACTCTACCTCTTACGGACGAATCTGGCCATATTCAGTTGGAGCCACTAGCTGTTTTGGACAGGAAGTTGGTTAAGAAGCATCACAGGCCCTGTGCTATGGTCCTTATTCAGTGGGCAAATTCTTTGCCAGAGGATGCTACTTGGGAAGCCTGGCATGATATCCACCAGAGATTTCCTCATTTCCAACCTTGAGGACAAGGTTGTTCTCAAGGGGGTGGTATTGATAGAGTTGGGGCCAATGTGCAAATTACTAACTTGGAGGTCTTGTGTGTAAATTTTGTAACCGATTCTGTTGTTCTGTTATTTCTGTTATCAGTTACGGTTATAAAGGGAAGGAGAGGTGTAAAGCAGGGCATGGTAATTCCTTCCTGGCTGCTCTTTCTCCTGTATCTTCCTTCCTGTTTCTCATGCTCTCCTTCCATTCTTGTACGGAACTACCATCAATAAAACCTTTAGCTCTTCTTCCTATATTCTTGAATTGGTTTTAGTTAGAATCTTATCATTATCACTTGCCGTGACAATTCTGATTCCTTATTTACTAAAGTCTCAGGACATACCTTTGAGATTTCACGACGCTCTTTGGCCCGCATAATGAATATGGCCACTCATCGCACCAACCCAGTATTTACATCGAGGGTCGCGAGCTTACCCTTATCCGACGTCGCAGCTGCCTTATGCTCTCGCTCCTTCGGGGCAATATTTTTGTGCGACGCGTTGAGCTTCCCCCTGGCCTTTGGTTTGTGGATTCTGTCCTGACTTGTAATTTTGTTCCAACAGGCCATAAGATGAGCGTCGTCTCGACATTCTTCGTACTCTTTATGCTATATTTATTGGCAAACCTGTTGACCTCCCCGGACTCCTTCTCGATGAAATGAAGCGATTTGCTGAAACTGGGTCCCCTCGGGCCAAATTGCCACTCTCCCACCTTATCACTTCTATACTCACTAACCCCGGCTCCCTTGTCATGGGAGAATTACCATTTGAGATTCCTTTTGGGGAAACACGAGATGATTCAATGCGCACTTTAACGATCCATGATTGGCACAAAAGTGTCAACTCTTGCCGAACACAGCGCGCCCGTCGGGCCATCCCAACTGCACCCATGGGGGCGGCAAGCAGTGACCGAGAGGAGGAGGAGGCTGGCGGCATGAAACCCATACTCACGATACTCCACCTGTTTATGCCCCACCTCCCGTTTATGAACCCACACCACAGGCCCCGGATTCTTCCTTCTTCCCAGTACCTCCCCGAGATCCGTGGCATCTGACATATGCCGAGTACCATGAAATTATTCAACGTCAGAATTACCAGCAAGCATCTCTTGATAGTTTTAGGGAGCGGTTCGAGAAAAGCACCTACGACATGCATGGGTTCGAGAAAAGCACCTACGACATGCATGGATATTTGCGCGCCATTCTTAACCAACCACCCTTGGCCCTTTACCAACCTCCACCATATCCAGGGGCCGGGGCTCCTCAGGGTGAGGATGAACCATGACACATGACTATGTTCTCTTATTTCTATTTCCTTTTGTCCTTTTCTTTTTGTCGGACTAATCTGCAGGTACTCCAGTTCACGTCCCACAGAGGGTATTACCCTCCTTTCTTTTTATCTCCAGCTATTGTTTCCCCCATCAAGTGATACTATGTCCCTCCCTTTTTACCTTCTTTATTCATCTCTGTTCCTTGCCAACGAGGGTATTGTCTGGTTTAAGTTGGGGGGAGTATGTATATACGAGGGTAGTCCTTAAAAAACAAAATAAAAAAAATCCTTAAAAAACAAAATATAAAAATATAAAAAAATAAAAAATAATTTTTTTTTACATCCATCTTCTTGGGTTTCCGGCATGATAGTACGTTCTTGAAACCTTCGTTTGGACATGTTATTGGTACTTAAAAATTCTACATACTACTTTTGCTTAAGGTTATTTATTCTGCCAGTACTCATCACTTTGCACTGAATAGCTGTCTTGTATGCTTATGATTCTGAAGTTAAGGATGAACTGTTTTTGGAACCTAAGGATCATTTTTGGAGACTAACCCTCAGTGAGCTTAGAGCCTTTGTGTCTTTGGAGGGATATTAACACAAATCACTCATAAAATTTCTTTTCTTGAATGCAAACATGTTTGAAAGTCTCAGTATTTTCTTCATAATTGGTTGAATGCTGGAGTAAACAATGGAACTACAATGTCTCTACAATGAAAGGCTAGGTCTAGAAAACCTTAGGAAAGAATTGTAAGGCTGTCTTTGTTAAATTGAGCCAGTTCGCTCCTTTGTGATACACTTACCCTTAGTCCACCACTTTGAGCCTATTGCATAATATAACCTTTCTTTGTTAAAACTCCATAGCCAAAAATCATCTTGAGAATATAGGGCTTGATAGCAAATGGAAAGGCTATCTGAGTGAAAGTGAATTGTGGAAAGTAGCGTGTGTTCTAAGAAAAATTGAAAACTCATGAACAGTTGAAAACAAAGAAAATACGTAAAAGAACAAGAGGCAGAATGTGAGCCCATTTGAATTGGTTGGTAGAGGAAGAAACAGTCAAAAGAAAAAGTTTGAGATGTGTTGGTAAAATCAGGAATAGGGCTTCCGAAAAACATTATAAGGCCACGTGTTGACTAAAGAGAAATAGCCTTTAATCTCAAGATATGATTCTTCCTTGACCTTGCCTAAAAACTCTATCCTTACCTGAAATCACAACCAAAATTAAAGACCTACTTGATCCTAGGGAAAACTTGACTAAAGCCTGAAACACAGTGACATAATGTGGTTGTATTGATTATTCGTGGCATTTGACATTCTATTCTTGAGACTACACTATTGGTCATATGGAACGTTTTTTAGCGTCTTGGATTGTGGATACCTTGCATGTCTTATATATTTCCCAACAGCATCCACACACGAGAGTACATTTTACCTGTTTATGAGAGATTCGATTGTTGAGTGAATAATCGGTGAGTTTTGAGTTAAAGCATGATCTGATTGGAGACATGGATGGTTTAATTTTTGACCTAAGGATACTAAGCATTGCTTGACAGAGAACACACACACACTCTGAGTATTGGTGATCATGGATATTTTAATCCGAGCATAGTATGCAGAATTTTATGATCCCTTGACATGTCTCGGCAGGAATTTAGAAAATATGCTTGATTGCTTGTATACTCAGGAATGGGTGCAGGATTCACAAAATGTTTGTGGGTATCATTTTTGGAAACCCTCACGAGACTTCACTCATCCTACTAGGGCCATCTAGGGGTTTAAAAGGCTTATTGTACATGCTAAGTGCAATCGTGAACCATACGAAAGTTGGTCTTCAAAATTTAGTTAATAAAGTTCGTTATTTCTCTTTGCTCAAGGACTAGCAATGTGTAAGTTAGGGGGTGTGATATGTGCATAAATATGTACATTATTGTCGCCCAATCTACCTTTGTTATAGTCTTACGAGCCTTGTTATTTCTAATTTGGCTTGTCTTTTATGATCTCAGGGGTTTGAGTTAATGGCAAAGAAATAGGAGAAGAAAAATGCACAAAATCCAATGATGGATGTCCAGACGGCACTGATCCCCGTTCGGACGTGGTTTACACCACTCTTCTGCCCAGAAATCCCAGACAAATGTCCGGACGGGAACCTTCGCCAACAACAGGGCGCCACCTCATGACAACACGTCACAACCACCTTTCTCGCGTCCGGACGAGACTTCTCAACCGTCCGGACGGAACCACCGCCCCAACATCGCTACGATGACGTCAGCCCTAGTTACAGGCGGCGCAGGCATCTGGACGGGAATAATCTTCATCCTCTGGACTTTTTTCTCACACAGGCGTCTACAGGGGACATTACGGCGTCCGAATGGCTTAGGGCGGTGAAAATGTCTATAAATAGCCCAGTGCGTATTTTCAGAAGATATATCAAATTTTTCAGAAAACTCTCTCAGCTCAGACAATTGTAAAAAGAGTATCCTTCGAAAGGGGAAGGAAACTCGGGGATAGATAGGAGAGAAGAAGAGAGGGAAAGGTGGTGAGTGCTATCTGTAGGCTATTTGTACCGATGTTTTGCACTTCAATATCAATAGAATCAGGTTCAATGGCCAGCTAATCTTCTATCTAAGGCAACGATGAAGCTCCAACTTGGCGTAATGTGTATGTTTCAATAAACTTTCAGTATTCATTATTTGAATCCATGTTGTATAAAATAGAACTACGGCTTTCTTCAAAAGTCTTCTTCTTCTTCTTATCTGTTTGTCGTATTTTCACGACATACAACAAAGAGTTCATTGATTTGTGTAGCTCCAACTAAGATAGATTATGCCTCATAAGACGTGTTGTGCTATCAGATGATCCGTGCCTTAGAGACGGATCATGCTGATAAGACAACTCGTGCTAAGCCAAGATAATCTATGCCAGCTGGTATAACACGAATATCTTTAGACAAGCATAGTGTAGACTTGCTATTTGCACAGTGCTTGACGGATTTGAATGATGAACATTGATAGATAGAAAGTTCATTACAAAAAGTTGGAGTGGATTCAAGCCTTAGATACGGTCTCCCTCAACTTTTCAATAATTTTCAGTATTGTTTTATATTTCCGCATCTAGTTGAAATCACACAAAACAAACCAAATTGCATTTCGTTAAGAGTTAGAATAGATTCATTTAAAGTAATAACAAAATTACCTTTGTCCCTGTGGATCGATACTCAATTTGTTGCTATACACTTTTCACTCAAAAATAAAAGCACAAGTAGTTTTAAATAATCACTTTGAGACGGCTTAAAAACGATATATTTCAGCCCGACCAGCCGTGGTCTAATGTTTGCTAGGCAATAGAATTAGATTTCAGTTGTGGGGTTTGTGGGTACAGATTATGCTGGAGATGTGGACGACAGGAGATCTACTTCGGGCTATATGTTTACACTTGCGGGTGGGCTTGTTTGTTGGAGATCCATGGTCCAAACTCTAGTGGCTCTGTCTACTATTGAGTCTAAGTACATGACAGTGATAGAGATTGCTAAGGAAGCATTGTGATTAAAAGTGCTAGTGAAGGAATTGGGCATCGATCAAGGTGGAGTACAGTTGTACTGTGACAGCAGAGTGCCTTCTATTTGGCGAAGCATCAGGTGTACCATGCTAGGACCAAACATATTGATGTGAGCTTTCACAAGGTGAGAGAGTTGATTGCTATGGGTGATTTGATACTTGAAAATTTGCACACTTCCGAGAATGCAACTGACATGTTGACAAAAATTGTGATTGCGAACAAGTTTGAGAATTGTTTAAACTTGGTAAATGTCTCCAGGTGATAGAGAAGAGGCATTCCCTCAAGCCAGTTGGATCAAGATAAGTTATCTTCTGAAGGGAAGAGGATATTCGCCAAGGTGGAGATTGTTGGAACTTATGGCTCATATGGAGCGGGCCAGAAGCTGAGTGTAGTGTAATGGAGCGAGGGAAGCAAAGTGACCGTAGCGGAGCAAAATGGAGCGAGTTGGATTGTATGACCTAATTAGAGTTGTATTCTAATTAGAGTTGTATTATGATTAGAGTTGGTTTACCTAATTAGAATCGGATTAGGATTGGAATAAAGTATATCTATAAATACTCTTTATTGTATAATCCTAGAAATCAGATCAAATAACAAAATCTCGCTTCGCTCCCGTGGATGTACCCGATTTTGAAAAATCACGTAAATCTTGTGTTGATTTCTTTACTGTTTCGTATTCAATATTGTGTGTGAGATTGAGTGATTGCACTAAGAGACCCTGTAAGGTTGCCCTTGAATTTTTTGCACAGATGGTATTCTGGTCTCCAAATAGAAAATATTTGGCAAATTTCTTGAGTAAAAGATTAATTATGTATAAAAGGCCCAGCAAGGTTGCCCTTGTATTCTTGGCAAATATTGGATTTCAATCTCTTGATGGAGAACATCTGCCGAATTTCTTGAGCACGAGATCGATTGTATATTATGGGCTCAACGAGGCTATCCTCGATTCTTTGCATATATCAGATTCCAATCTCCAGATCGAGAACATTTGGCGGATCGCTTGAGCAACATCTAGGTTGTATATTGAGGACCCTACGAGGCTGTCCTTGAATTTTTGCGAATGTGAGGTTCCGGTATCTAGATAGAGAATATCTGGCGAATTTCGTACAAGAAGTTTTGCTTGAAAAAAGAATAATATTGTCATCCAACAAACATTATTATACAAAATGGCTATTGTATTTCAGAGACTTCGAATCTTTCTAATATCCTTTTTGGATGAAGGGCTACATTACAATTATTTTTTGACATTTCTCTTTTGATTGAGGCCAAGACAAAGAAGGGACAGTGGTCCCAAACAATAGTTCTAGGAGTTTTAAGCAAGACAGCAAAATGTCAAGCCTTCACTTTCTTACTAGGGGACTAGGGTCTCCTAACCGAGATAGAGCAGCATGGGATGAGAAATCTCAAAAACAAACAATATGAGATGAGAAATTCCTAGATCAAACAAATAAGGATGAGAAGTCCCGAGACCAAGAACAAGGGTGAGAAGCCCCAACTATATGGGATGAGAAATTCCAAGAAAGGGGGAGAACCCTGAACAAGGGTGAGAACCCTCGACTACATGGGATGAGAAATTCCAAGAAATGGGCAGAACCTCGAACAAAGGCGAGAAGCCCCAAATACAAGCTTGAGAAAAGTTTCCTAAAGGAATATAACTGTTCCACTGAATGTCTAGTTATCATCAAAAGATATAGGCTAAGGCCTAGCAGTTAAACTTGAGAAAAGTTTCCAAAGAATTGAACTTGAGAAGAGTTCTTTGAGCTAAAAAATTTTAGAAAAATTTCAGTATCGAGAAGAAATGAGTCTAAAATTTCATTCAAGAGCACATAATGTTCAAGAATTGCAATTGTACGAATGCAAATAGACAGATAGAGAATATTCATCCGAGTAATAATGTTCGACCAATGGGTGCGGATAAGCAACAGAAAAAGATCAGGTTTGCTTATTCCATTATTTGGGCAAGAAGCAGACAAAATTCGGAGCAAGGAGCCTTTTTAGTCAGAAAATAGACCACGGGATGAGAATTCCTGAAACAGGAGAAGATATCTATTTGGGAAGGAAATATTTAAAAACACATGGTTGTATAGCTTCACCTATCCCTTCAGCTCGGCGAGAAGCAGATGAAGTTAGGGGGCAATTGAAGAAAGTAAAATCCAACTAGGATTTTTACCGATCAAATTATTGAGCACAGAAATATATTTGCCGACCTGAGAAAGGTGATAAAATATCAAACAGATTGGATATATAATTTGTATCAAACCTGTATAGTTTGGGAAGCATTCTAATCAGACAAGGATGAGAAATCCTAAATCGAATCGACTTATAACGAGAAGCTAATAGTTAACAGGAATTCTAACTGTAAAAAAGACAGTTTGCCAATCATTGAGTACTTCTAATTATTTTTTAATGAGAAATTAGAATTGGATTAGGATTTAGATTACTGAGAGAAAACCTCTATAAATAAGAATATACCCTTATGATGAAGGGGACCGAAAAACACACAGTGAGTTGTTATTTCATGTATAGATTTGAGTTGTCTTCCATGATTAAGTACTAACTTAATCATCGGAGTGCCTTGCCGCCTAGAGGCCGGGGTTCCTCTAATGGTTTATTGTTTTGCAAAAATTAGGGTTTCGAGCGAATCGGAGCACTAACACGTTTGGCCATAGCCGAGATCTTTAACTTTCCAGGTATGAATTTTTACCCACCTACAGCCTTTATTTCGACCCACAATCCTTTTTCTGGATACTTAAGAACTACTTATATGTGTTGTGCACGTACTTTGTGTTCACTGTCTTTTCGATGTATAGATTATGTATGCAGAGAGCTTACATGCTTTTTATGTTATTTGATTTTACTGTCATTATTTTCTATATAATGGACTGAGTAAGGCAGATGTTGGTTGAATATTAGGGAAGGCCCATGTTTACACAAGTCAATCAGCCAAGGGGAGAGGCAGCCCAAGAAAAGGAAAGATCCAACCGAGTTGTCAAAAGGAAAGACCCAGTTGAGCCGCCAAACCAAATGGTAGCTAAAAAAAGCCTTCAGAATTTTGACCTTTCCTATTTGATCTAAAAGACAGACAAAGCCCGAGATTGGATGCTAGGAGTAGGAAAGTTGGCCATCCGCCTCCTTCCTTTATCTTACTAGGTTAGTGAACTTACAGCCCGGATACATTTGCCCTGATACATTTGCCCCTATAGCTTCTGGGATATTTATCCTTTTCGCCTACACTTTTGGATTGGAGCCATGCATGTCGTGTAGTTTGTTGGGCGAGATTGGCAGAGATAGGCCTAGCCCACCATGCAAATCTAAAATGGTTTGCGCCACATGGACACTATGGTGGAATGGCTCAGCTAAGTGGTGAAAGTCGATGTAGCACTCACAAACGTCATGCATGACGTCACAAAGGCCGTTGTGAAGGCACGAGCTAAGCACGTGATGCTTGGAGACCAAACAACTCTCTTTATATAGAGTACAAGAGATCTACTTGTAGTACTTTTCTAAGAGAGACTTAGGCATGAGAGTGCTCATCAACCCATTCTCTCATTGGTAGTTATTAAGTGGGAGTGCTCTTTTGTCCATTCTCATTGGTAGTTTACTAACGGGTTGTTTGTTTCATATATAGCTTATGAAGATATGTCAAAATATGTCATAACGGAGCACATGAACCGAAATGTAGAATTTCTTAGAGTTTTCACATTAGCCGAAACGTAAAATTTCTAGTAAATAGCTTTGTCCTAGCGGTTGGGGAATAAGACTTGTTTGTTTTTTTGGATTTCTAACGTGTGTATCGCCTTTCTGGTCAAATCTTAACCAACCTCACAAATTCAACTTAATCTTTTACACCAACGTATTGTATTCTTTCGAACAGGTTATCATGCGAAAACAATGCCAAATCTTATCAAAGTGAGAAGAGAAGGAAAAACATGCTACTGACTTTCTCTAATAGGGGCTAGCTCCATCCAACCTATACAAGGTGCTGCTCGTTTTTTCTTAGCCACTAATAACTTATGTAACTGAGATTTTTAGTAAATTAATTGCTATGAACAACAATAATCAATGGGATAATCAATAAAAGCCCATCTTACATAACCACTACCCTACTGTTTACAACAATTCTCTAAAAATGTACTATGTTTACCATCCTTGGAGTACAAAAATATCAGTCGAGGACATAAAATTCTCTCAATAAATTATGCATCAAACCAAAAAACAGTTGACGGAACTTCAAAAAACATTATAGCTGTGAAATTATTAGAGCATGAATCACATTAACAAACTATGACACGATAGGCATAGGGTCTTTTGAATGCTATATTATCATCTATTTGTCTTCTTCATGTGTTTGGGTACATCATTTGCCCGCATTATGAACAAGCAGATTGGGAGATGTTGTAGTGCACCTTTGTACTACAGCACTGTAATGTGATAAAACGGCACAATTTTATCCACATTTAAGGCTATTTAGAGACTTTCTCAACTAATGTAAACCTAATTAAGCTCTATACAGTATTCAATATTGAAAAAATTATGTCGTTTTGCTGCACTACAGCATCCTCGTACTCTGAACAAGTACAGGAAAGTGACAATTTAGTCGCATCCACCATTTTCTGAGCAAACGAGGTTGTTCTTGAGCGGTCATGATTTCCCTGCCATTACAACCTCAATCTCCCATGTCTCCCGTTGAACCTTTGTCATGTTCACACAACCATTCGTAGTAATGTGCTACTCAATATCAAAAAAGAACTGAATAAATAATTGCAATCGAAATGTATAGACTTTGTGCAATATATAACTAGTTGGAACATGGAAGAGAATAGCACGATTCAAGGAAAAAATCAGAATTAATACGGTAAAATGACAACTAGGACAACACCAAAAGCAAAATGTAAACAGCACAAGGATATCTAAAGCACATTCGATTGACAAGTCCGGCTTTCCACCTTTCTCTTAGATCTAGTGTGGACCGCCTTTCCAGTGCTCGTTTGTCTATAAATAAGAGAAGAGTCTAGGTTGTGTTGAAGTTTGGCTCAATATTCATGCTAGATTCGAGAAGATGCGAGCAAATGCAATGAATTCTTGGGACCAAATAGAACTTGTTTTGGGAGTCCTATCAATGGTTGGGTGCCGCACCCGAACAAGATTTAGTTACCTTTTCCTTCACTCTCTATTCTATTCCAAACCATATGTAAATGCGACAATGTCGAAAACAATTTGGATATTTGAAGCAAAGTATATTTTATTTTTGATTTTTTGGAAAATGCAATTCTAGGAGACTCAAGTCTTTTTTTTCTTTTTTCTTTTGGGACATGCAACATGAGCCGCTGGGGTGTCCCTAGGAGACCTAAAGGGATGTAACTAAACAAAACGTGAAATGGGACAATTAAAATCATCACAGTGCATCATTTGGGAAAAGGCAAAAAGAAATACAGTAATGTAAAATGTATGTGATTTAGATGTTTTTTGATAGTCGAGATGTCCAGTTGGCTTTAAAATTACTCCAAACTTAATGTCAACTAATCATCGGGGGAATAATTTCACTGTTTATTTGTGAGGACCCATTTAAAACCAGGGTTTTTTTTTTTTTATTCTATGTGAATTGATCTTTGTAAAAGAGAAAGCTTAAGATCTCAATTATTATTCTATAGAGTGAAGGTTGAATTTATACAAAAAGGGGATCAGTTTAGATCCTGAATTCTAGCTCTATACAAGGCTATTTCCTATTCTAATTATGTACTGGAAAGGTAAGCAAATCAATGCAATGATATGCATAAAGTCAAGGATCAGTTCCTAGAATCTCTCCTAGATTCTCGAGAATCATCCTTAACACTCTAACTCAAGTTGGAGTAGATGTTGATTATTCCCAACTTGTCAAGTAGATTCGAGAACTGTTGGAAGCCTACGGATTTGGTGAAGATGTCTGCTGGTCGCTTTGATGTAGAGATATGAAATGTTTTAATCATTCCTACTTGAACCTTTTCCCTCACAAGATGGCAGTCAATCTCTATGTGTTTGGTTCGTTCATGGAATACCAGATTCAAGGCGATGTGAAGAGCTGCTTGATTATCGCAGTACAACTTGACTGGTTGTGAGTGTTTAATGCCTAAATCATGCAAGATGTATCGTAACCAAGTGATCTCACACCAAGTTAATGCCATAGAGTGATACTCTGCTTCTGTGCTTGACCGTGAAACCGTGTTCTGCTTCTTGGTTTTCCAAAATATCAACGAGTGCCCAAGGAATATGCAATATCATGTGGTTGATCGCCGTGTGTCTCAGTATCTAGCCCAATCTGCATCACAAAAGGCATTTAACTGTATTGAACTGCTTGCGGAAAGGAAAAGACCTTGTCCCGGTATGTGCTTGACATAACGCAATACTCGGTAAGCTGCCTCTACGTGTGGAGTGTGAGGCTTGTCCATGTATTGGCTAAGAATATGTACAGCATATACCAAGTCAGGCTGCGTGATGGTCAAGTAAATCAATCTCCCAACAAGCCTTCGATAGGAGGAATGATCACTAATGCATTCACCTTCATTCTTGTCGAGAGACAAATTTTGCTCCATAGGCGAATTGGCAGGTTTGACCCCAAGGTAGCCAGCATCTTCTAATATCTCAAGTGCATACTTGCGCTGTGAAAGGACAATCCCTTTGCTAGAACAAGAAATTTCTATGCCAAGAAAGTACTTCAATTTGCCGAGATCTTTCAGTTTGAATTGTTGCATGAGGTGAGTTTTAGTCTCTTCAATCTCCTGTAGGTTATTACCTGCCAAAATGATGTCATCTACATAACCAAGAAGAGCAGTGAAAGTACTACCACGGGTTCGGATGAATAGTGAGTAGTCAGATTCGGATTGATGAAAACCAGCATGTTTAAGTGATGTGGATAACTTGATAAACCATTGGCCTGGATTTGTGTAGCTTGCATACCCGCGTCTCCCCCTTTCGTCTGAAACTAGGAGGCAAGGACATGTAGACCTCCTCCTCAAGATCGCCATGAAGGAAGGCATTATGGACGTCAAGCTGGTGGAGGTGCCAATTTTGGGTGGCGGCCACGGCAAGGAGTAGGCGAAAAGTGACAAGCTTGGCGACCAGAGCAAAAGTTTCATGATAGTCCAAACTTTCAACCTGGCTGTAACCCTTGGCAACCAAGCAAGCTTTGTAACGCTCGATCGAGCCATCTGAATGAAACTTGATTTTGTAGACCCATTTTACAGCCAATGGATTTCTTGCCTGGAGGAAGTGGCTGGGAGGGAGCACGTGCCATTAGCTTCAAGGGCATGCAATTCTTGCTCCATGGCATGATGCCATTTGGAATCACAAACTGCTTGGGCGAATGTCTTAGGTTCTGTGGCAACTGAAAGAGAGGTGGCAAAAGCTCTATGGGCAGGGGATAGTCTAGTATATGTAAGGACACGAGATAAAGGATGAGAAGAACCTCCATGAACAGACAAATCCGAGTTAGACGAAGGGGGGGCCCGAGAAGGCAATGAGGCTTCAACATGATATTGCTGAGGGTAGCTAGGTGCATGAGTAGGATGTCGTAGTCGAGGTGCAGGAGATGATGGAGATTGGCGGTTGGGTGTGGTGGGGGAAGATGACGGGATATTGGCGGGTGGAGAGATAGGTGCATCTGTCTCGGAGGGTGGAGGAGGAGGTGTATGTGGGGTGGGAGAGGGAGGTTCGGTGGATCGATGGGAAAGAGCGATGGATGGGATGGAGTGAGGTGGCGATGGGTCAACATAAGTGGTGGGTTGGGTTGGAGGTAGCACGAGGGTAAGAGGAGCACGGGTGGAGGAGTATGGAAACACATGCTCATGGAAGAGAACATCGCGAGATATGAAAGTTTTGCCCTTGTCTAGGTCATAAACCCGATAACCCTTGGTGCCATACGGATACCCAAGGAATAAGCAGCGAGTAGAGCGAGCATCAAACCTAGTGGGACGGTTATGATGCCTGGAAGCAAAACATAAGCAACCAAACACACGCAAATGTTCATATGCAGGTGGTTTGTGAAAAAAGATATTGTATGGCGTTTTACCATTAAGAACCGGAGTAGGGGTGCAGTTGATGAGGTATGTGGCAGTGAGAATGGCATCTCCCTAAAAATGTTTTGGAAGTTTGGCTTGAAAAAGTAATGCACGCGCCACATTGAGAAGATTACAGTGTTTGAGCTCAGCGACTCCATTTTGTTGTGGGGTTGAGACACAGCTAGTTTGATGCAAAATTCCTTTGTCGGAAAACATTTGGTTCATGTCAAATTCTAACCCATTGTCACTACGAATGATTTTTACGCGAGACTCAAATTGCGTTTCAACAAGATTAAGAAAAGTAGGGAGAAATCTATGAGCATCAGATTTAGTGTGTAAGAGATAAACCCATGTGCAACGCGAGAAGTCATCAACAATGGTGAGTAAATATCGTGCCCCATCAAGTGTTGGTACATGATAACCCCCCCAAATGTCAACATGGATCAACTCAAATGGTGCTTTTGTATTAATGGAACTCAAGGGAAAAGGATTACGAGTTTGTTTAGCAAGGGGACAAATAGAACAATCATCAATTGAACAAAAATGCATAATTTTAGTAGACAAAGAAATGGCACACAGGTTATTATTGGATAGGTGGCTAAGGCGTTGATGCCAAAGGTGAGAGGAGGTTGGATTAGGGGCTGAAACGGAGTAACACCCAGCTTCTTCACAACATCCAAGTAGTGGAGCCCATCTCGTTCTGTTCCCATCCCAATCATCTTCCCTGAACGTTGGTCCTGAACAAGACAAACCTCGTCAGTGAATATGGCATAGGAAAAAGAAGTCTTAGTAAGCTTGGCCACTAAGATTAGATTCATTTTGAATGAGGGAACACATAGCACATTATGGAGTAAAAGGTCAGCGGAAAACCATATGGTGCCTGTATGTGTCACACAAGTAAGGGCATGATTAGGTAAATGCACATGTCGGTTAGTAACTGGTGTACTGGTGGTCATAAGGCTTGGAGAGCAGACCATATAATCGGTTGCCCCTGTGTCAAATATCCAACAAGTTTCTGAACGAAGAACAGTTGCACATATTGCGTCACCTGAGAGATTGCTCATTGTTGATGTTGTACTAACTTGATTGGCCATGTGGCTAGGTTTGTTGTGATCAAGGAGGGCAAGGATGTTATGGTACTGTTCAGCTATAAGTTGGTAGGATGTTGGTGACGCATCAGGATTACCTAGTTGGGAATCAATATGGTGAGCCTTGGGGAGAACGCCTGGGCTTGCATTCTTCCTATCCTGATGATTGCCTTTGTTGCCGTTAGAAGTAGCCATCTTCAGTTTTCGACAAATGTCAATGGTGTGACCCTTCCAACCACAATAATCACACTTGAGGTGCGCTTGGCAAGTGTCAGAACTGTGACATGTGGCAATACATCGTTCACATTTGAGGTGTGGATTCTTGGGCGAATAATTTGAGTTGGAATAATGCGACCCAACCTTGACAACAAACACAGCAGCTTCTGGTGCCTTTCCTATGGCCTGTGAGGATACAACTTGCTGTTTCTCGTCTTGAATGATAAGAGAATACACCTTGTTCACTGTGGGTAGCGACTCCATAAGCAAGATTTGCCCACGAGCGGCTGTGTAGACTCCATTAAGACCCACGAGGAACTTTATCGTTCGTTGTTTTTGCTGGTACTGGTGAAGCCCTTTTGCGGTATCACCTTTGCAAGTCGGAAGGGGACATGGCACTTCACGCAAATCCCACAAACCCTTAAGTTTGGTGTAGTACTCACCGACGCCAATGTCTCCTTGTACACAATCATGGATTTCCTGCTCGATGTGGAAAAGGTGCACGCTGTTCGTGTGGGAAAACCGCTCCTTTAATTCATTCCAAATCTCGTAAGCATTGTCATTGTACATGACACTTTGTGCAGTGTTAGCCGATATGGAATTGAGGATCCAGCCTTTGACAAGAGTGTTGCAGCGGGTCCATTGCTTGGCTTCGGCCACTGAATCTGTGAGTGGCCCCGTGATGGTGCCATCAATGAAGCTGTCCTTGTTTTTGGTAGTGAGAGCCATGAACATCACATGGCTCCAAATGGGATAATTTTCTTGGGTTAGCAATTAAGCCACAAGAACTAGACCTGGCTAGTCCGAGTGATGAAGGTAGAAGGGATCGCTTGGATCATCATATGTGATTGTTTGAAGCCTGGATACTCAAGATTTTTTGGAGGGCTGCTCATCATCCTTTGACATGAATTCTGGCGGTGAAAGGTGTGACGACTAGGGTTTGGTTTGGTTTACATGAGGAGCCCTAAAGGTCTGATACCATGTAAGAGAGAAAGCTTAAGATCTCAATTATTATTCTATAGAGTGAAGGCTGAATTTATACAAGAAGGGGATCAGTTTAGATACTGAATTCCAGCTCTATACAAGGTTATTTCCTATTCTAATTATGTATTGGAAAGGTAAGCAAATCAATGCAATGATATACATAAAGTCAAGGATCAATTTCTAGAATCTCTCCTAGATTCTCGAGAATCATCCTTAACAATCTTATAAGAGTTGGTAACACTCAAGAGATTTCAAACTTGAGACATAGGAAAGAACGTAATTCTAAATTTTAAATCTTGACCGGGCCAAGCCCTTTGGAGTTATCAAATTTAGATGTTGACGAGAGTATATGCCATACCACATCACTTCAATTCGAACTCCACTAAAACCCTTAAATCTGGCTATTTCTTCACAATTCAGAAACTTTGAAGTGTTTGAACTTTGCATGGTAGGGACCAGCAAAGCATGTATATATAAAGTAGCATCCAGGCTCCACAGTAATCACCTGCAGTAT
>JABCMJ010008284.1:0-33807 GCA_014822125.1 Arbutus unedo
TATTATCCAAGAATAATACCCCCTCTCCCTTATTACAATTACAAAATAACATTATCTCCCTATTTTATCTTCCATCCAAATCAAATACTATTTTATCCCCTTTTTTAATATTTCATCCAAACTATCTACTTTTTTATATCCCTCTATAAACATCGCATCAATATGGGTCAACCCTCTAAAAATAATACCCCTCTTATCTTATTCCCCTCAATAACTTATCCCCTGAAAATAATCCTTCATCCAATCGGCCTTTTAGTAAGTCTCAATGTATAGTGTACATAGTTTCTGGGCCACCTTTGGTCCTCTCTTGCAATCATTTCCATCCGTAAAAACCTGTTACATTTTGATATTCCGGAGCTCCAAGTTTATCTGAGATGGAGCTCAGCCTTTCATCTAAGGTCACAATTTAATGTTGAAAGCTTTAAAAGTCTTTGGAAGTATATAATTTGTAAAATGTGAAGAATCCACAATGTTATTTATTTTATCAGAAAACGGCGAAGACATACAAGTTTTGAGATATGAGCATGGCCAGAAATATGATCCACACTACGATTATTTTGCCGACGAGGTTAACATTGCCCGGGGTGGACATCGCATTGTAACTGTCCTGATGTACCTCAGTGATGTGACAAAAGGTGGCGAAACAGTGTTCCCGTCAGCAGAGGTTAGTTAATTCTTTTCAAGTTAAGTAGAAAAGGACTCATTATTCAATATATACTACTATTGGAAGTCCAACAAACTCTTTTTTTTTCTTTTTCTCTAACCCTTTTAGATGAGCACTTAGAGGATACGTACATCTAACAAAGCCCTGTACCAAGGTCTCAAATAACCCCAACTAGTGTGTACAACTTAAAAGACTAGATGTCAATAGCTTCAAAACAACTCTCGAGCCTTTTCATAGATACCTTGTCTTCCCTCTATCTCATCATGTCGTGGTGTGGCATTGCGCGGAGCAAGTTCACCCCGATGTTTTATTCAATGGCTATGCTATTCTAGGAGATGATGTAATCATCACTGATGAGAAGGTGGCGCACGTCTATTTTTGTCCAACTTAGGGGTCACTATATCAACCCAAAAGTCGTTGATCTCTAAGACTGGGGCCGGGGAGTTCGCAAAGCGTTTCCGGGTTCGAGGGATGTCGGTGGACCTAAGTCCTGTGTCTGCTAAGGCTCTCAAGAATTTCTATAACCCTAACATGCATCAGTTTGGAAAGCTTCCAATAGGCGTTCGACCTTGCTGGTTGTAGGGTAGATGGTGCATTGTGTGGTAATCTACAAGGGTCAGATTTTGTTCCATGTGATTTTTTGCTCAGGTTTCGATTTGTTTTGTGGTTCTTGGATAGAGATGCTTCATTTTGATTTGAAGGTTTAGTTTAAAAATAAGGCCTGCTGCCAGTCTAACAGTGTATGTGGGGTGCGCAGTCTCGTAAGGTTTCTATCACAATAGCTCCGGAGTACCTCAAATAGGCTCAGTAACTTGACAGTTCAAATCTTGATAACTCAGACCTTGACTAATCCAATCTCACCGTCGACTAGCAGGGGCCCAATTAAAGCCAAGGCAAAGCCCTGGATGAACTAGGCCTATAAGAGTTGATAACACCTATAAGAGGTTTCGAACCTCACAAGACTTTTTTCTTCTCCAAAAAAATGGGGAAGTAAAAGAGTCTTGTCTTGAGCATTTTTTGTTCTATTGGTACATTTTCTTTTCACTTCCTTCTGTATTCATATCTTTTTAGCTGATTTTGTTCTATCTGTACACTTTAAATTTCTATTAGGACTATGCTTTGAAAAACGATGCGACTTCATGAAAAGCAATCAAATATAAGATTGAAGAGAATGAAAAGCGCGTAGTGGTCATTATAGTGGTTCCTGCTCATAGAAAACGTCCGAAAAAACTTTTTACGGAATATCAAGCAAAAGCAAAAATACGATAAGTAGATACATAATTTCGAGTGTGATCAGATAACCAAAAATCAAAAAATGACAGCAGATAGATTGATTAGCCGTTCGGCATAGTGAATTCATTGCAAGAATCTTCCTATCTTAATTGGACCAGTGAGTGTATATATAAGAGTGTGCGTGTGTGTGTGTATTGTTGTGAGGTTTTGTACAAATTGCAAATTTCTGGCCTTTAACACATGCAAGGAAGTATTACTGGAACCTGGCTATCTCCTATTGCTTTGCGGTTTTAATCAAATGCAACCTTATTGAGATATTGAAACTGTCAACAGATTCCCCATTCTCGTCACAAATCTTCTCCGTCGGAAGATGATTTATCGGAATGTGCAAAGAAAGGTATTGCAGGTGAGTGACTTCCAACATACACATAATTCCTTCTGTGAGTTCTGCTGCTTCATTTTCAACATCTTCAAATACTTATTGCTTTTGCCTTTTCTGTTTGCTTATTGAAACACCCAGTAAAACCGCGAAAAGGGGACGCGCTTCTTTTCTTCAGTCTTCACCCGAGCGCCATTCCAGACCCTAGCAGTCTTCACGGAGGATGCCCAGTAATAGAAGGTGAGAAGTGGTCGGCAACAAAGTGGATTCACGTTGATTCTTTCGACAAGATTGTGGGTTCCGGTGGTGGGAATTGCACAGATACGAATGACCATTGCGGGAGATGGGCTGCTTTAGGGGAATGCACCAATAATCCAGAGTACATGGTGGGAACTCCTGCGATTCCGGGGTCCTGTAGGAGGAGCTGTAAGATTTGTTAGCGTGTTTGTTATGATTCCACACTTGACGATATCGTTTGGTTGCTTCCTGCTGTATTATTCCGCTTGTTTTTGTTTTTCGTTTTCCGTATTCACGCAAAATTTTGTTCGTCTTGGTTTGTACCGTTACCAGCCATCGCTGTAACATGTAGTTTTTGTTGTAAGTGTGCTAATTTCTGTTGCGGGATTTGAATTTTTTTCTCCTATTATTGAGCTGGTGCAGAGATTTCTGAAGTTGAAATTTGGGTATTAACATGGCTTTGGATGTTTCTATTGAATGAAGTTCCTTTCGTATGAGTCTCATTTGATGTCGGAATCAGGACCCTGTAATGCATAATGTATAACAGAATGTGCAACGCTCAAAAAGCATCCGCCATCTAAATGCAAGCGAAAACAATATTGTTTTGGCTCGCTGCACTCCTTGATGCACATCATTTTGGAGCACTGCACAATAGGTCTCTCGTGTCCGGTTTCTTGATGTTTGTAATTCATGTAGAAAAATCAAATTACTCGGACTTTGGTATTCATTTGAATGGCCAATATTTATCTTGAGAGCAAGGGACAGTTAGTCGAATAAATTGTTTTGATTGTCACGAGATCGTTGTGGGTTCCATTTTACTTGTCACGTGATAGGATCCTTCCTCGTTTCTATTACTAGGAGTTGCAGGATTTTTTCAGTGTTGATTAGTTTTGCAATCGGCTCGAAGTTAAATTCATAGCTCCATATTAGATAGACTTGCTCTCTCGTCTCTTTTCCTCTGTCTTCCTCTCGTAATTGATCCATTCTTTTCTAATCTGGTAAGCTTATCCATCAGTCAAAAAGCCCCAGGAGATATGCTGTTAAAAAGCCCCTAATACTGGAACGGAAAATAAAATAAACAGTGAAATAAACCCGTATTATATGTGGTCTGAAATTTGCATTGCTTGTCACATCCAAAAAAATGTTATCCGACTTGCTGAAAAAGAAAGCTCCCTACGCGGAAGGTTACAGTTCTAGAGGAAAATCACCGAACATAAGCATTGCATGTTGCTTTTACTAATGTCCAATCAACTTAATCTTTTACATAGAGGATTTGCACATCGATGCCTACGACACAAACAGTTCAAATCGTCATATGAAACAGTTATGGATATTATTTTGAGTTGCATATACTCACATAGTCACATGAGAAGATATTTTCTCCAAAATGTGAGGATGCCCCTAAAGGCCTCTATCTGAACTCAAAAGAGCAAAGGAGATCCTACAGGCTTCTCTGTAGCAAACTGAGAGAGAGGGAGAGAGAGAAGAGAGCAGAAAAGCCCGGATCCGGGGCTGTAGTGCGGGCTGCACTACAGCCAATAATGCGGGCAAAACGACATCATTTTCCTGTGAATTGTTATCAAAATGAATGGAGTCAAAACGACATAATTTCGAGGAGCAATATTTTGATAACGATATGCCGGCAAAACGACAGTTGTTTTGCCCGCACTATAAGTGTTGCACTACAGCCTCCGAATCCTCGAATAGCCAACCTCTCAGCAATGAGTAACTGTACAAACACAAAATCATATACAACAATTTGACGACATGATTATATGGCACTAACTAAATGGTAAATAGATTTAAGACAAAAAAAAAAATAACCCACCCAATCACCAAGACGGCAAGGTGCCACATGCATATGTTGTGCTTGTAGACTACTCTTTAGCAACAAAACAGAAGCTCACATACGGCTGAAAATTGGATACGCACAAAGAATTATACTACTTTTCAGTTTCATTAGAACTTAGAACGGGCACCAAGATAGTGAAAGGTTATCCCTTTGCAACGCTGAAAGCTAAACAAAGTCATGAAGCTGGCTGACCATGCTCAAGCAGAGCTCCAACTCGTAGGTGGTGGCTGAACTTGCCGCGGAGTTCGGGAGCGAGCAAGACTATCTGGGTGAATACAATAAAAACCGATTGCTCGCAGCAGCAGAGTGCTTTGCCCATGTCGAATGAAGTTACAAACCAAAATATCAAGTCTGGGAAAGTGGGTATCCCGTATCCCTCATAAACTCAGATCCCATGGAAAGATACATCATAGTTACTGGGAAATGGTTTGCAACATCAGCCTCTGCACTCGCTCAAAGGGAGTCCAAATCCATTCTTATACAGAATGTTGATGATATCAAGAATCTACTTGCTCAAAATGCCATATCCATACTTCACTCGCAAACGTAAGTACTACTCAAAATTTGTATCAGGTGTATCTCTCTACAACATTTCAGGACTCTGAACATGCATTGGCATCCATGAAACCTTATGACCTCCAAAGTACATACATTACCACATAATTCATCTTTTCCGGAGAAATCTAGAAAACTTACACGCCCAACGGCCCTGCACAAAGTAATCTGTCGTGCGTTTTACGGGGCAGGTTGGACAAAGTGGTAGCAAAGCAGGACAGAGCACTGCAGATCTTGGAGGGATCACCAATGCTATGAGCACAGACTTGTGTGCATAGATACAGACATATATGTATCTAGAGCCGTCCGATGCACGTAAATTTTAGAAAATAATGCGGGAATCATGTGCATCGGATGACTTTGGACAAAGGAGTTACATTTGAGTGAAACTTGGACATGGAAGTCAGCTGTGTCTAGATCTGTCCATACAAGTCTGTCCACACAACTCTCCGATTTTCAGAAGTTCCAAGTCTCACCTCATCCAACACCTTTTCTATCCTCATCACTCCAAATTTCCATAGAAACCCTCCCTCCGCACCTCAATCAAACTCATTTACTAGAGAAAATACATGGCATTCGAACGTATCAGTTTCTGGACAGCATTCAATATTCAGTTTTCATCTCAACTGTGTATTCATGATTTTTAACCTACTAGCATGAATTAAAAATTATTGATCCTGCTCCTAAAAGCACAGTAAGTTCTTCCATAATTCGAACAAATCAGCAATCTAAATTTCATGGCTACAGCAGTTAGGGCCCAAACGAAAATGAGAAAGTCTACACACACGGACTATATGCACAGATCTGAACACAGTTATATTTGAAACCGTCTGATGTACAGGTCAAAGAAAATCTAAGGTAAACCGCACCATTAACTTTTTTATCCAGAGTACTGCTGAAGGAATAGAATTTCCTCTACTGAACCTTCACCATTCAATCACCATCAGTTTCACCATCAATTTCAAGAAGTCAAAATCAAATCGCAAGCAGACCTAAATATGCTATAAACCAAGTTTCATACGTTATTTCGATTTCAAAGTAAATCAAACCAGATCATCCGAGTTAGCAAGGGAGATAGACTACATCTATCAAAATTCTAGTACAATTATCACTTAACGATATTGAAATAATAATTAATAGCTTTAATTCTTCACAAAACCTGACAGAATACATATCTTGCTACCATCCCACTGATCTCTGAGCTTCGTGTACGATCTGCGAAATACCTGTTAATCAAAGCATAGAAACTCAGATTCAACTCGACATGTACGTAGAGGCGTATATATATATATACACGTATTAGCATGGAGATTCAGATTCAAATCGAATTGTATATATAGCCTTATTTAAATACAAATTAGCATAGAATCTTCGATTCCTGTCAAATTGTGTGTGTGGCGTTTTTATATTTGAATATTTATGAATATTATGTGTGTGTGTGTGTGTGTATAGTGAGAGAGAGAGAGAGAGAGAGAGAGAGAGAGAGAGAGAGAGAAAGACCTCCGGTGACGGTTTGTTTGTTGTCCCGTATATCTTGGACAGTGGCGGAGATTTTCCAGTAGAGAGGACGGAAGAGGTAGAAGAAAGCTACTATGAGGAGAACGACAAGAACTGTGCGAAACGTGAGCTTAGCTCTTGTCGACGCCATTGCTCCCTTTCTTCGCTTCTGCTAGTGTGTGTGTGTGTGAGAGAGAGAGAGACAGAGAGATCTGGGGAAATCTGTTATGTGGACACAACGTAGAGAATTAAAAAACGAATAGAATTTCTCTCTTACAATAACTCAAAAAGGTTCATGATTGCGGAATATGTACTTAAAATAGGTGTCCTATATCCGAATTACGTGATAAAAAAATAATTAGAGAAATTTGTTTTTCTACTCAAGAAAAAGTGTTTGGAGATGGAGTCAGATCTGCACAATCAATAATAAAATGTGTCAAAATTATACTATTTTGATGTTAAAATATTGTCAAAATATTAAGACGATTTGGAGCACAATTTGAAAAGTATTTTGAGTATTAAAATGATAGCATTTTAATGCATAACGTATTTTATTGTGTGATGTACATAACAATATCCCGAATTTGTTTTTCTTAGAAATGAAACAATATGAATTACCTAAATGATTTGTCCTTTTTTCTTGGATATTTTGTCTTTATATTTCTTTACCAAATTCGTTCTTTGACTTTTATACTTCTTAGATTACAAAGGAATTAAAAACACAAAAAAAAAAACAAAATCTAAAGATGAAAAATGGTGACAATTTTATACATCCCAAACACATGGAAAAATGAAGATAAAATAGTATTTTATACGAATTTAAATAAAGATGTCATCAAAATTATTAACCCGGGTAGATTATATAGGATGCATACAAAATTTGTACCTAATCTAAGTACATGACAAGCGTAGAATTATGTAAATTTTACACAATAAAGAAATCTATTCAAACACTAATTTTTTAACTATATGACTAACGATTTTGTTACATAATAAAAAAATAATTTCGATGACTCCAATTATCGTTCATGTACGATTCATATTAAATCTGACCAATTGTCCATCCTACCTCCTTTACATTTTTTACAATTCATCTTTATCTTAGTAAAGTCTTTCAATGACATATTTCAATCCTTCCTATTTAAAGTTTTGTTCTTGACCTCTTTCTTCAACTTGCATTTGCTTCTTGTTCTGATTTTACGACTAAAACAGCTCGCTTAAGACAACATGACGAGAAGTCGAGAATAATTGACTTACCTACTAAGCAAATAGACTAAAAAAACAGGATATAACTAACTCATTTTGTCAACTCAATTTTCTTAATCATTCTTCACCAGTTTTGTCTAGTTTTTCTAAGTTCACGTAGACCATGATTGGACACCATATCAATAATAGCTTAGCATCGGAAATCAATGACTTTTTCAACGCCCGAAGGTAGCCGCAAAAGCGAGAGAGAGAGAGAGTTGTAGGTATTCATCACAACAAAGACAAATCGATCCTCTTAGAACAACGACAAGAGGTTCTTGCAATCTGAGGTGAAGAAACAAGGTCGAATATAATGCAAAATTTAGTGTTAAATCACATCCGAAGGACACAAGCATGCCATGGACATTAACTACATGATATCTCACAGATTTTATCGCAAATGTCGTGCAATGAGCCAGACCAACAAAACATTGAGCCGCAGTACAAACAAATTCAGGTTAGATTCGACACGAGTCGTTCCAAAAACTCGCATCATTTGCCCATCATGATTTGTCTTCTCTTGGCTTTGGACTAGACCAAAGAACCTACGAGACCCGCACAACATGCATCCAACTCACCTTCAAGCACACGACCAGTGTGTGAATCCAGCTGAACGGAGAGTGGTCTGCAAGACCACTACCTGGTTGTTCTTCTTGCAGTTCAAAAATAAGAAAATTCAATGCAAGTAATCCAAAGAATGATCTATCAGATTCAAGACTCCACGTTTCAAAACATAAAACTATGAACATTTGTATAACAACAGAAAGTCAATTACAACAAAATATATCAGCAAATAAAGGCTACGAGTATATTGCTTCTGGGGCTGTACAAAACACCATACATGTACCCACAGATACAGCTACACTGATGTCACCTACGCTGTAGAACAAACCATCACATATATGCCTCTATATGTGTACCTAAATCCATGTGCAAGTTCATAGCTATGATTAAGACCCGTAAAAGAAAAGGGCCGGTGGTGGGCATTTGTGGAAGTCTGGCCAATCGGTTTTCTTCATTCAGGCAACGACACAGAAGAATAAAATTATGACACCAAACGTCTCCTTGACCTTCTACGGGACCTCGAGGTAATGGGCGGCAGATCATTGCCTGGAAACTCCCATTGGGCAATGGCACCATCCCATGAAGAGCTGATGAGCATTGGGTAGTATGGGTGCCAACTACAATCCCTAACTGTATCATCATGATATTGGAGTTTAGCCACTTGAGCTCCGGTCACCTGTGAGAGTAACGGTTATGCTAAAAGAAAGTAGAATGAACATAAGCATAACCGCAGAGAAAAACTCAAATACATACCAGATCATAGATATAAACAGCAGAATCATTGGATCCGGTGTAGATATACTTTTGACCGGTGCTGCACACAGAGAGAGAGAGAGAGGGGTAACTCAGCCAATAGCTAAAAGACTAAAATTGAGAGTAAAAACTCAACAGATAGTATTCTTGTATTAACATTAAGAGATTTTTTCTTTATCAAGATCAGCTCGTCTGGTTAGTTAGGCCTTACTAACAGTGCAAGAACGAAGTCAAGCTAATAGGAGGGGTAGGCTTGGATCCCCCTGGTCTTGAATGCTGGGCAGGAGAAGCTACATGCGAAGGTCCTATGCTTCTTACCTCTGACTCTCTTTATGAGTGAGTCTCTAGCTGCCTCGAAAACTACAGGACCTACTTGCCCAAGGGTCATTAACCTTAACAATTGGTAAAATCTTGGACAGATACTCATACTGCAATAATTATTTGTGGTTTTGAACCACCGCACGTGAGATAAAGTGGAATCCAAGTTCCAACTACCTCGCCTTCCCGACGCAGAGTGTCCCGAGAAGTTGAAATTTATGGTCCACTTTATCTAAGGTGGCCGACAATTACTTTCTGAAATTCCCTCACCAGAGGCAATAACAATTACTTTCTGAAATTCTCAGCGAGTACAAGATTGAAACGAAACAAAATCTTTCGCTAGTAGAAGAGAGTGATGAAATTACCTATATGCCGGGGAGAAGTAACAGCGTATGAGGGTACGCAAGACGGAATGACCTTTATATGTAGCCAAGGATTGATCATTAGGATGTTTCCTATTTCTAGCATTGGCTGGGTAATCCATCCACCTATAATCCCACCCATAATTCATCAAGTTCGGACTGCAAAAACAAATTTCGAATTTAGCACATCAATCATTATCAGTTTTCTTTATCACCAAATCAAATACAATAAAACCTAGAGCCCCTAAGTTAAGCAGAACAGGCAAGATGTATCATTCACAATATTTCCAAGATCAATACCCAGGGACTAAAGTAAGAAAGCAATTGAGCCCAATAACACGAGAAATATGCCTATATTATTAAACACCTAAGAACATGACTGACCAGCAGGATCAAGGAATATCAATTTTGAACATTATACCATACGTACATCATTTTGCTGGATGGATTCATCGAAAAATTAAAATCGGTTCATTGAGTTTTATACAAGTTAGGTTCCCGAGTATGATACTATTTTGTCTTACTTTTCTTTACTAACTTTGGTTAAATTTTAGAATTGAAAGCAGGCAATTGGACAATAGGTTCTCCACTTCTTGTCCTTTACGTCATGAAATTTATATTAAACGTCAAGAATAAAACCAGTTCAAGAACTAGTAGTCTACAGAAAATTTGCAGAAAAATAGGAAATGTAAAGGCAAAATGAGACCCACCAAGTGACTTTAGATGACATTTTCCGGATATCCCAAAGTTTGATACACTGATCTTTTCCATTTGAGATCAAATAACGGCCATCGCCACGACTGTCAATAAAAGTGATGCCTTCTACATGTCCCATCAGGGATCCTGATGCTTGGCCTTTTGTAACGAAACAACGTCTGTCCCATACCTGAATGTAAATAAATTAGCATATAGTAGGAAAGATCCTAAACCAAACTAGAAACAAGCACAAAATCTTATGCACTCCCAAATTTCTAGATCACCGTTTTGCAGAACAGATCAATCTCAAATAATGGAATTAAAATTCATTTGGAACTCCAGAAATATGGAAAATCCTGACACTGACTTAGAGTTCGGTCTTTCTCCCAAAAGGGTACAGGAACCTATGAAGAGGAAACAATACCATGCACAAAACTTGAAACAAACATATGACCTTCTCATCTCTCCCATATTTACGCAGACCCCATTTTTCTAGAAAAGTACATTGTGTTGTGTCTCAAACCCATCATGTGCTCTCGGATACAATCTAAAAAAATTATAGTAAAATGTAGAGCGTATCAAACTTACCAAATATCAAAATGCATCAAAGTCTAGATGATATATCACGTTTATCCAGTACACTTAACAATTGGTACTAGCAACATGTATCACTTCCTTTCTAAAATGCATTGACTAGCTGATTTCTACGATATAAGTATGTGACAACTCTGGGTTTTCAATTTCTACGCAGTGAAAAACAGAGTCCAGCATGGACCATTCTGGACTTTGAAGGAACCTGCTGATCACAGCAGATTACAGGTAAGATGCTGATTGAGCAACTTGTAAATAGAATCAGAAAAGAAAATACGAGTAAGAGAGAGAAAGAGGGCGGAAATGCGATGATTTCACATCTACAATACCTAGGTTCTCTTAAAAGAAAAGGCCTACAATTTACCTTACACAGGTTATCGTCGCTCCCAGAATATATGACATGGCCACTTTCGTCAGCAAAGCATACAGAGTTAACATCAGACTGCAACAAAATGGTACAGCAAGTATTAGTATCTTGTGAGATCTGCATGCATGTTGAACGGAAGCCACCACAACAGGCGAAAGACAGTATGATAAAAATAGTAACTAACACATACAGCACTCAAATCAATAAAAAATACAAGTGATATGTGTATCTTTGCTTCAAATTTAGGACGAAATATAGAAGAAGCGTCCATAGGGGAAGATAAGCAACCAGTGGGAGAAGAATGAGATCGAAGAAGCATATTTTCTCGGCTACAAACTAAAGTTTTCTCTTTATTGACATGTGAAAATGACTTTAAAGGACTGATACTAATAAAAGCACAAGTAATTTGCAATCAACTTATCAAGAAAAATAAGAGTCTCTGAGATTCGAACAAGTGGGACCAGTTCAAACTCCCAACACCACATGTGGCAATCCTCAAACGCCCTAAACTTATTATCAGCAATAACAGCAATGATTTGTAATCTAATAAAATCTAGCAGGAAAAGTACATCAATATTCTTTAACCCATTTCAGTTCTAGAAACAAGAACACCTTCAAGAAGAATTCTCAACTCAATGAAACATTGACCTACAGCTATTGGACTCTTTTTAAAAAAATGGAACAAATTTAAGTTTTGGTGATGCCTCAATGAAAAGAAGCAAGAATATGATCCACAAGCAGCAATCATGAAACTAAAAGATGACAACTGAATAAGCTCATCAACCAGCATCCTCTTCATACAACATTGGACAGAAAAGACTAGCTCAAAATGTCTCAACACAAAAATTGAACTAAAATACCATGTGCGCGGGAATACGAAGAGAAAGCTTATTTGCTTGAAGATCATAGACATATATGGAATTATCACTGCTTGCAGCTACAAGCTCTCGCCCATCAGTTGAAAATTTTACAGAGAATATCCCAAAAGAGTATTCACCCCCAATATCATGACCAACTGAAAAATCCAGACCCTCGTGAATTTCCTGCATAAAAGAACTCAAATGAGGAAAAAATGCATTTTGAAGCAATCTAAGCGAAGATTTACAGGCTAAATATAAGCCAAATTACAGCAGATAATAAAATATCCATCACACCGAGGCAAAAAGTAATAGATCCCTCAACCCGGAGAGATTTGAGTTCATATTACTAGAAAGGACATTCCACGTGGGTATGCACTGTGCAGTCATGATCCAATTGCATAACTGGTCAGCCAAAACTTCAATGGAATTCCACTAAATATGTTATACAGTAGCACTAGTAATACGCACCGTAACGTTTGCACGAGATTCTGTCACAGAAGAGCTAGCATTGACAATATGGACTACAGGTGACATACTGGCATAAACCTGCAATTATTAAATTTAAACGTGAGGCAAAAAACAGAACAGAAATAAAAAATGATCAAATGTATATAGTCAAACCATTAAGTAACAGCAACATACAATGGGACAGTAAACCCCAAAAATGTCACTGAAGAGACCAAGATTTTTATTCTCTAGGCATATACTATGAGGAGAGGAAAGACAGAGGAGGGGGAAAAAAAACACATAAAAAGCCACTGGTAGATGCAAACATTGGAACGTTACATTGAATAACCACCATGACACAAACTGAATTTCCAATGATCACTAGTTTGCCTTTCAAGTTAGTGTTACACGGTTCTCACTGTCCAGTACATGAAAAAAATAGCAAGAGGTACGCATATTCTTGCTTAACCATTGCCACAAACTTACCAGATAACGTTGATCGGGTGAAAGAGATGCATCAGTAATTGTCCATCGCAAGCTTTTCGCTAGAATGTCCTTGTGGATTTTCCACCCTTCATCCACGTTGTATATCCTAATTTCACTTTCCTGTTTCACAAACGGATCAAAAAGCCAGAGAGTACATTTCTGTCAAGTTCAATCATGCAAAAAGAATAAAAAATCCATAGACAGCCATTTACAATATCTTCACACCAGAAAAATACCTGGAATCCTCCAACAAAAAGAGAACCATCGGCAGAAAACTGCGAAACATAAGCACAGCTGTTTATCCTATCAATTCTTCGGGGCCCATTGACGGGCAAATATCGGCTTAGTACATGACAACTATCCGCAGACGAGAATCTACCCCGCCCGGAATAGTTACTTTCCCGGCCCAACAACATTTTAACTGGCGAAACAGTTAGCAGTGATTTTCCCAGCCCCACCCGACTGAGAAGCTCATTGGGTGCTGACCTAATGTTTGTGAGTTGAGCAATTTCATGATCAAGATAACTTGATGACTCATTGTGCCCTCGACTAGTACCTTTTCTTCCAGATGAACTCCCACTTTCACATGTGCTGCTGTCCTTTCGTGACCTACTCATTCTCTATGAAAATTGATTTTCAAAACCTCACTGACTACACACTTCAACTACTGTATAGATTGGGCTCTATTAAACTTAGCACCGATGTGGAGCTTCTTATCGCCAGAAATGAGGTCCAAGTCTGACCACTGGTAATTCTGCAAACAGCAAGTTTGCGTGAGAGAGAAAGAGAGGCAAACGCCGAAAATTCAAAACCTTAAACACGTCTATAGATATTAGATACACACATAAACGCAATCAAATGAACTTTGATGAATAACATAGCGAACTTGGACATGAGTTGGGGTATAAAGTGCATAGTGAGTGAAATTTATTCAAATTGTGACATAATGTATGAAGAAGAAATTGGCCAAACAAGCAAAGCCATACGTAAATATGCACTGTGAACGTACAGATATATGTGTGTAGACATAGTTACACGGAGAAGCCAATGGTACAATAACAAAAAATCTTGGTAACAAAAAATTTGGTTACCAAAAAACTGAATAACTATAATAAAAAAATACATAATTAATACAAAAATAATGCTTAACTTGCCCAAAAATAGCATAACTATTTTGTGATGTAACATGCACCCTTGTTCCTAACTTCAACCAAAAAAATACATAACCGGTGCCATAAAAATGCGTAACTAATTACTAAAAAATAGGCTTAGCATACACCAAAAATATGCGGATTATGCATCAAAACTAGTCGTGCCATAAGCTTCCAAAGTACACCCCTTGCGTGACTAACAAACACACACAAAAAAGACTCAACATTAAGAAAAATGTGTAAAATTTCTATGTACCATAAATTCACACAGCGCTACGCTCTGCCCCCACCACTAGATGGTGGGATTGGTTCCCTGTAGAACACTCGAGGTGCGCCTAAACTAATCGGAAACTCCGAGTTATCGAAACCATTTCTGAGTTATCAAAAACATTTCTATGTACTTTCTCCTAGTCACACATATGCTTAAACGTATAAGATATGTTCCACACAACACTCGGACAATGAGTTGGAGGTAGAAATTCCACATTTACTAAAACATAAGTAATCGAACTGTACAAGTCGTAGGAAGTAGAATCGACCAAACAAGAAAATACATACATACTTCGGGTGAGGCATAGATATAAACACGTAGAAGTAGATACATATATGTTTATAGCTACAAGACATCTTCTATCTAGATTCAGAAGTTATAACCTAAAAATCGAGATATCCAATAACCAAATCCAATTGCAAGCAAATCAGCAACAAAAACCGAATGGCTGACGGAATTGAAAAAGAAAAATGATCACTCACCTCAACAGCTGTAGCTAAAGGCTACACGATTTCTCGGGGAGAGAGAGAGAGAGAGAGAACTGTATTGTTCTCCCGGGAAATCAAGAAAAAATGACGATCGTATTTTCAGATAATTGTAGGAGGAGAAAGTATTTATAATTTTTTCTCCGTGCGTTGAAATTTAAGTTTTTTTTTAGTCATGTTATTAATTGATTAAAAAAATTAATTTTCATTGGATATTGCTATCGTCATCGATGACGTGCGTTTATGGGGAGTTGGGCTGGAAAGTGTGCAGTCAATCGTTCCAAAAGTCTGAGAGGAGACCACAATTGTGTCCACAATGTAAACTCTTATCTGATTTTAATTCAAATTAGGGGTCCAATCAAGAAAATTGAACCAAATTGACAATTTAGTTGGGTGATACAGCAACGGGTGTAGCAAGAAAAATCCCATAAAGAGAAGGTTACGAAATAACTATTGCTGATGCATCAAGTGATTAATATTATCGTTCCAAAATCAAAACTTCTTATTTCCGAAAGTGAATTTATCAAAAAAATTTTGATAAGTTAAAATATTTGAATCATTTACGCGCACCTCAACTAATATATGAATCCCTATTGTCGCTCCCGATATTTTGTTTGCTTAAATCTGACTTCAGTTTGGTTGCTCACTTTGTATTAATAATAATTTTTCGTGGGTTTCTATTGTTTTTTTAAAATTTATGGAAAAAAAATTGTGTTGCCTCCACTGGGGGTTGTCCAAGTCCGAGGGTTAGCAGGGCTTATCCCCTGACCGGCTCTAAGAGGACCAAACCTATCGTTCATTTGCAAAAATCTTAATTAAATTCAGAGCAAAAGTCTATATGAATTAACACCATAAGAGTTAATAGCACCCTGAAGATTTAGAATATGAGACCTTAAAAGGGAGCGAATGCTAAGTCCCAAACTTTGACTACTAAGGCAACCCCTTTGGATTTGAATCTATCAAATTTGATCAACTATTAATGAGTAATCCTAATGTAGGCGAATTTGGTTTGGAAAATACAGAAATATTACTTCAAAAATCATTACAGTCCCCACAAAAATAGATTTGTCACCTCATTATAGGTGTCAGAGGACGCACTAGCGTCTGTTTCCAAGAGTAAAACGGAACACCAACATTCATCTGTTTATTGAATTTGCTGCGTTTGTGTCTCTCTCACACAAAGAACACAAAATCAAGAACAGATTGTATATGATTTTTTCAGTGTGTCAATATGTGGGAGAGTGATCCACATGTATAGAAACTTTGGAGACCTTTTCACATACTAAACTTCCATGACCTTTCGTTTGTCATGACATGAATGGAGACTAATGGACTTTTGAGTTGCGTAATCATTGAGACTTTTCAATTATTGTTAGATCTTTCAGTATCTCAATTCGTTCAGAGTCATTCAAATTTCCAACACTACCAAAAGTGGCAGTTGAGGTAGGAAAACAAATTGTAACAATTTGGCATGAAACAAAATTACTTTTAATCTTGAAATTTTAATTATTACTGTAGCTTCAAAATAAGAACATGATCACACTGCCATTGAATCTGAGGCTCTCCCACTCCATTTCTTCTACAACATCTACACAAAATGACTTCACTTGTTTTATTGACTTAACTCGATTCTCTTTTAACAGGACTCCTATGAAGATTCCCCAGAAAAAATTTCTAGGAAAATCAGAAGGAAAATCCCTCTAAACCCTAATTTCCTTCAACCTCACATCGAACGAGCATCATTGTAGCTCTCAAAATCGAATACATTCACTTACATTACTCAATTTCTTCCATCCATACTGATGGATGCTTGAATTTCTTCTAATGTTTTTCCCTTGGTTTCTGGTACTACTTTTGCCACGAAAAATATAGTCGATGCACAAACTGCTGAGTACAAAAAGAATGTGCCTGAGAAACAGAGGAAAACGAAGGCCAATGGAAATAGAATTAGTTGCCAAACAATGGAAAAGTACTAAAAAAAATTTGTTCGGTTTGATGCATTGAAAAAAAATCAGTTTGGTTTTGATTTTCTAATCCTAAACATTGGACCAGACCGAATCGGAATAAAACAAAACCCTTTTTCTATAATTTATATTTTTTGTAATATCTATCTTTTGTATTATGCATTTTTTTTTTTGTTTTATGTAATATGTATTTTTTTACATTGGGCTTCCGTGAAAAATTGACCAAGTTGAATATTCCATCAGAATGATATTCCATCAGAATGTTACTCTTGCTTTAAGATTGTGAGTTGAGTAAGACAAGTAACACTTTTGAATGGGTGTATATCTAGTGTATCTTTTATTTGGCTTGATCCAACCAAACCGAACCAAACCAAATCAAAATAGTTTGGTTTGATTTCGAATAGAAAAATACTAAACTGAAATTCTCAATTCAGTCCAAATTTCTCTTCTAAACCAGACCGATTATACTCCTAGAATTTAGATATCACAATGATTTTTGAAAATAAATTGCCAAAATGATCTGACCTGAGGAACTCCAGCTCATAAGAAAGTTGAAAGTATAAGTGACTGCCCAAGCACCCAACCAGTTCACTAGCACCACCAAACTCCCAGCAACACCCTTCACATGTATTGGGAAGATCTACAAGGGAGACAAACATTAGGAATCATAATTATATAAATTGTCTTGCTACTACAATCACCATTCATTAGATGATGAATAATATACAAATAATGTCAAACAAATACGAATATCAATATACATTATACGGATATAAATACACAATTTACAAGTATCAATGTACATTTTTATACATTATCTACCACCTAGTGGACTGTGGTTAGTATTCTCCTCGTTTCCTTAGTTTTTTTTTCCTTTTTTTTTTCAATCTCAAGAAACCAAGTCCTTTCACTTCTTCTAGAACCTGGTAGGCGTTCATTTAGAGGTACTGCATAATTCAATCTTGAGTCGTTCTATTGAGTAATGTATTGCTTATTGGTAAAAAGGTAAACTCGGTTTTGATCTTGGGTAAGTTGATCTAAGGGATTGGTATGAAGTTATTCTTGGCGTTGTTTAATAGATTCCTAGTGCCAAACGGTAAAGGTGGTGGCGTGCAGACTTTTGAATATCAAAAGTAAAACATCTAAGTTCCAAACGGTTAGGCAAGAATATGTACGGCTTCCGGGGTATAAGGTTAGGATTAGATTTTCTACACCTCTCAAATAATTTTACGGGTTCTTCTCAAACTCTCTCCTTCTACTATCTCTTCTTCCGCGGTATTTGTTTACTATTTCCCATAATGCTCTATAACAGATCATATGGTGCTTTTTGAATTGTTATATATGTTGTGAGATGGTTTAATTTTTCAACGACAAGTTTCTCACGATTTACTATTATATAATTGCTAGTATATTTTTATTATTTTATGTAAAGTGAGTCTAAAGATTTGAAGTTTACCTCAGACATAATGACCCAAGGAACTGCTCCCATTCCAATTGAAAATCCTGCTATATAAATCTATTGTGCAAAAAAAAAAAACACAAATTAGACTTTCATAACAACACGCGGGAATCAATCCACACTCTATCCCACAACTCTCATGTCAGATCGATCTCTGATTGAAACATCGGAATTAGTCATTCATATTAATTCAAGATTATGATACAGAAAAATAAAAACTCATACAAAAAATTAACACAAATGTTACGGTAAATTTGGATTTTATCATTTCATAAAAAAATATTAATAACTTCGTATTTCAAAATGTTACCGTCACATCATTTTGAGTTCGAACTATTCTATGTGAAAATCTATTGCAATAGTATTTTTTCTTACTTACCAGAACTCCGGAAACTGCCAATATTGGGACCCATCCAGGCAGCAAACTTTGCCCCTGATTCACGATCAATACATTAAACAAGATCAGACACCATTTGGGAGAAAAGGGCAGTTTGGGAATTCTGCTTATATATATATGTATACATATACACATATATGTGTGCGTGCAGTGTGCACTAGGCCGGAATGGTAGGCTGTTCTTGCTACCAATCGATACAAAGGGAAGATCAGAGAAGAAAGGATCGGGCCAAACCAAGAGATGGGTCGACAAAATCGGAGGTCCAATAGAATCTGCTAGTTTTAATTCAAGTCTGGGGGGTGGTAATTTGATCTGATTGGAGATCCAAACCGATGAACTTCCGAAATATCTTGAAAGAATCTAGGGCTAGCATCAGTATTGTGATGATGTCAGCCTGATCGGAGCGACTCTGACGACATGCTTAGGTCAAAATCAACTACAAAAATATGACATAGAACTCTAAAAAGATACGTTCTAATTGAAAAGTGCAAATACTCTTGTTCTACTTCTTTATCTGAAGTCTGACTTAAGTATCAGAGTGTCTTCCGACTGGTATCAACTAAACGGCACTAACGAGTTATTTCTCTTGCACGCTGGCAGGATCGAGACGAATAAAAAAGAAAGAATCATATTAGATTGACAGATCTAACAGTCTTACATACACACCGTGAATGAATTTAGAGTTGTGGGGGTAGAGCTTACCTTGAGGAAGAAAGAGGTTCCAGTCAGAAAGCTTCCTAAAAATGTTCCAGTTGCAGACACCTTATTAAATACAAAACCATTATCTCTTTAGCCTCCAAAATATTTACCATCATTTGGTCACCATAAATAGGGACTGAATCCAAAAAAATGCCACAAATACTTGTAGAATACTCACCATGAGAAGTGGCCTTCTTCCTGTTTTGTCCATTAATATTGCTCCAACTAAAGTTATGGGAACCTGTAAATTAATGAAAAATGCAATCAATTTAACTAATATTCAAAGATTAACCCCAAGGGTCTTACACAGTCAATGCCCGGGATTTAAGAATTTGCTCTTTTTTAGGTCTTGTTCACTCAGTAGAAAAGAAAATATCTATTTTTTTGTACGAAAATATCTAATTTTTTTGTACTTTTTGTGCGTTCAGTTAGTATAAACGTTATGAGACCCACGTCTATAATTTTCCTACTATGATTAATTTTTTATTAAAATATGGCCCGCAAAAAACACAAGATTTTACAAGAATTTTATTTTTGCACTACTATCTTACACAATTAAACTATCTACTTTGAACTTTTCCTAAAATTTCTTTTATCAAACGAACACGTAAAGGAAATTTTTTTTTTCCCTTTTACTTCACTTCACTAAAGCTTTATCGGGTACAATTTTTTTATGTTAATTTCTTGAGAAATGAAAGGAACCCTAAGATATGATGCTCGAAATCTCTATGATATTATCAAGTCAGTCCATTAAGCCTCCCTTGTAAAGGGTGAGATTAGCTGTAACGCCCTATGTAAATTACTGACTCAATAACTTGCTGGAGCTCAACCACGTTGCCCAAAATGCTTAAACCCAAGTTGTTAGTAGTAGTTTATATGGTTCCTTATATACCCAGAATCACCCATATAGACTTTCGATGTGGGACGGGACATCACAATCTCTCCACCTTTAAGACCTTGCGCCCTCGCAAGAGGCTAAACACTAGAGTCACCACGGCCTAACCCTGGGTCTATTCTCTAGTGACCAAACAAAGTCCCGACCCCACACTCGATCGTGTACACGGGTCGCTCTGATACCATTTGTAACGCTCCATGTAAATTACTGACCCAACAACTTGTTGAAGCCCAATCACGTGGCCCAAAATGCTTAAACCCAAGTTGTTAGTAGTAGTTTACATGGTTCCTTATATACTCAGGATCACCCATGTAGATTTTCGATGTGGGACGGGACATCACATTAGCCCTCTAGAGATTAGTCGAAATACGCTTAAAATGACCCAAACACTTTGAAATATTAAAAAACTAATATAAAATTCTACAATTAAAAAAACTAATATACACTCTGAAATATACAAAAAAAGAAAATTTTGAAAGATCTGGTTAAATTAAATTTGAAACTTCAGAGGAAAAAGGCAAAGTTTGGAAAACCTGAATTATGGCATATGCTACAGTTCCAACATTTCCTGAAGGTAGCCCTGCAAATGTGCACAATGATTGTTATTCACAGTATTATCAAATATGAATACATCTAAAAAACAATTTGGAAAAAATTATCCGAAATATTGTGCGTGGACTTTTTGTTGGAAATTTGAAGGGTTTTAAATGAACGGGACACCGGAGGGTCATTCATGTACCATCCGAATTCACGTATCTTCGAAAGATCAATTATGAACCTTCCAAAGGTATTCATGAACCCTCCAAAGGTTATTCATGAACCCTCCAAAAGTCAATCATGAACCTTCCAAAAGTTATTCATGAACCATCCAAAGGTCAAGCCGTTTCTGACTTCATTCATTTACGTTCTTTTATTGTTAGTAGATCTCATAGGCCTATATATACCAAGCTCGGTTTTGGTATTGAAAAAGTAGATCCAACGATATTTTTGTCTATCCCAAGTTCGTTATTCAAGTGAGAGAGAACTAGACACAAGCAAGTTCGACAAGCGAACGAGGTTAGGTGTGACCTAGTTTGTGGAGCCGTTTTACCTTGGGAGACGACGCCGGAGCTATCCTCCAACACCTACGGTGAGGCGGCGATTTAGTCTTAAGGGAACTGTGTTAAACACGGGACTCGGTTCGATAACACTGAATTTGATTTCTGTATTTCATTTTTGTGTTGTATTAAGGAATATATATATATATATATATATATTTTGGATTCTGTCTTTTCAAATCTGTCGGACTATTTGTTTTCTTACACTTTTTTCTGAGTATATTACTAGAATATTGAAACACACTTTGACACGTTTACCTGCTGCTACGAAGGTTTCACTTGCGTAGAAACTTATCCCGTTTATTCCTCCAAATTGTTGGAATACCATTAATCCAACCCCGACCTGAACACAATGAAAAAAGTTCAAATGTTATTACGTCAATCGGAGCAAAGTTTTGATCTACAATAATTGTTTCGACGATTATATGAAAAGTTACGTACGATTACGGCAAGAATGTATTTGCTATCAAATAGATCCAACAACCGAGATTTCGGTAGACTGTTAAGAGTATCAATATAATCCTGTCAAAACAAATAGAAAAGACATTAGTTAATTTGCAAAACATTTAACCTATTTTCTTATTGAAAGCTTGCTAAACGAGCGTTAAGAACACTTCTAAGGCGCATCTTTCATCGTGGAGCTCGTTGTCAACGGATTCCTTCATTGGCAAGTTGGGCCATTCTTCGTTCGATAAGTAAACAAGTGACTCTATTGTGTAATGCACAACAGGATGTATTGTGCGCTAAAATATTATTTTGGCACACAAAATACTGTTCGAACAGTTGGAGAAGTGTTCGAACAGTGTTTTGTGCGCCAAAATAATTTTATTTTGCTGCACAGACTCCCTTTTTTCTAAAAAGAGTGAGAGCATCATTTCTCCGATTGTTCAAGACATCTCTTTTCAACATTCTTTATACTCAAATAGCACTGGCAGAAGTACTTAGTGGCTAACCTGGGCGAAAGCTGATTGAAATTTATTTATTTTTATGTGTAAAATTTTAGAACAAGAATTTTTAATCTATCCTAATATTTAGGATTCAATACATTTTTTAGTTCATTTTTAACTTAAAATAAATTAAATTTCTGATTCTGCCCTTACCGAACAGGTTATTTATTCCTGTTGTTATGGCGTATCTTAGGCCTTACGCACCCTGCCCGAATGGGAAGGGACAAGAAACAGGGGAGATGCGGCTTCCACTATCCATTCATTTTATGGATAAATTTAATGAGTAAAAATTACTTGGATTTCAGCAGCCTCGCAAGAAATATCAGCATCTTTCCCACGAAGCTTGCGCAATGCAGCTTCAAATTCCTTCTTTCTCCCTACCTTTGCCTGAAATTACCAAATATATATTATACAAATTTCTCACCAAATTTTGCATAATTTTAATGAAAATTCATACGGAAAAAAAACTCACCAGCCATCTGGGAGACTCCGGAATGAAGAATAGGCCAAGGAGTATGACAATGCATGGAATAACTCCTTCAAATCAAAGCCGTCTATCAATTTCCGAGACCATGCAACCATTCTCTTAACTCGTACTGATGAGAATTTTTTTCCACGAGAAATTTTTCCAACATTATTTTTTCATTCCATCTAAGAAAATGTTCCTCATTTAATTTTGAGTTATGACCATTTTGCCCTTTTACGGCCAAATCTAGTAATTTTTCGCGAAATGTTCATAACTTTCTCATTTGAAATAGAATCAAGCAATTTGAGTTTAAAGCATGTTTGTTAGCGGTCAAGATTTTAAAAGAGATATGATAATTGTATAAGAAGAGACATATGGTAGAAATAAGAGAATTATTATAGAATGGTGAATAGTTATAATTGATTTAATTGAGTATTTTTAAAAAGGACAATATGATGATATTAGTAGGTTGATAATAAAATTCTTTTAATTAATAATGATATTTTCTATAAATAAAAGGACATATCGAAAGGGATAATATATGAATAGGAGAAGAGGTAGGATAATTTTATCCCCTCTAAAGAGAGAAAATAGTCCCCCGGATATCATTTCTGAGTTGCAAGGAAATAAACAAATTTCGTGTAGAATAAGTCTAGGAACACAACCATTCATACACATCCGAATATAAATGTGTTCAAAACCGTTAGATGTACGTGGGTCTTACATGATTATAGAGAATTCCATTTACAACGGACGATTCCTAATATATTTGTGTCCAAATCTGTGCACGAATAATTATGTTCTAAACTTTTTCTTTCGCATATGACAAATTCGAATAGTCATATCCAAAGTGATAATAGCATTTAACCATTCCTGAAACTCCTAACAAATAAAGAGAGTGAAAATTTATCATTTACCTGTCAAGGCTAGTGATCTCCATGTTATGATGGTTCCCAACAAGAATGCAGTTGATGCACCCATAATAATCATCAGCTGCACGAGAAAGCATACCCAAAAAAATGAGAGAAATAATATGTTAGTTGTCATCAGATTTTTTTTTTACGACTAAGGTATCCAGTTGGTTTTGAAATTATTCTTAATTTAATGCTAACTATAGTCTTCGGGCCATTGAAATTAACGACTGGACATATTTCCAGTGGCCCCTAAAGATTGGTAATTCGACCTCGTGACCTTATAGGGACAAGCTCCTTAGTCACCCTCTCTCTATTGAACCAATCTCAAGGGGTTGACTAGTGGAGGATTTTGTCTAGTTTTTTTCATTATGGACTCAATCACGTGAATGACAAGAAACATTTCGATCTCGACCGTCCATATCTTCTTACCATCCATATCTTCTTAAAAAATCTGAACTCTTACAAATACTTTTCTACAATTGTAACCATAAAAACTACTTAGAGAATCCAATTCCTATTGTTATCTATCTTTTCCTTTAGAATCGAGAGCACGGGGCTTCAAAACCCTACCACATTCCGGCCCGGGGGCACAATGCTGGAAATAAGTACAGTGAAATTCAAATTCAAACTTAGGGCCTTTTTAAACTTAAAAGAAATTGTGAACCGTCTTGACCAGAGCATCTTCAAGAATTTTTCAAGAGTGAGATTCAAAAAGACCCGAGAGTCCATCCATCTCTTGTCCGAAAGGGTAGGGGAGGCATTTACTCTCTTCTTATCTTTCCCAAATTTTTTTAAATTCCAAAGATGATTTTTTTTTTTTTTTTATGTTCTTCCCACCTGATTAAGTGTTGTGAGCCCTCCTCGCAGATTCTTTGGTGCTATTTCAGCAATAAATACTGGAACCTGTTTAAAACATACATATACATATATATTAGCCTAAATTTAGCCCAAAATAATTAAAAAATATATACATAAAATTGTTGAATATATATTTACCACAAAAGAGAAAATTCCAATGCCATATCCTGTTAAGAATCTTCCCATATCAAGAAACAGAGCTCCCTGTATTGGAATCAAAACAAAATACTTCAAATGTAATTTTAATTTTTTTAATTAATTGACGACAATTAACCTCAATTCTTGAAGACAAAAAAGGATACGTCAGTGACCTAACACGATAGAGCACTCTCCGAGGGCGTGAAAAGTCTAATTTTTTTTCAAAATCTCCACTGCAATGTCTCTATTAGATTTTCCGTTCAATTCTCGAGGAAAATAGAATTTTGCAAATTCTCTTTGAATTGGAAGATCATTTCGAAATTTTCAAAGATTTTGAGAGTTCAATGTGACTATTATCGCTTCGGCCAAGACAAAAGACGAGACTTTATTAATATGGAGCGGCTTAAATAAATAAATAAATAAAAATTGAAGGTTTTGAGAAATTTGGGTCCATCACATACCATGGAGAAGTATACTGCCAGCCACCCTACGATGCAGCAAATAGCAGACAATCTCATTGCCTGCTTTCATGAAAGGAACAAGAACTAGCCAGCCAAATTTCAATAATATAAAACAATAGGTGCATAACCAGTTCAGTTTGATTCGATTTGAATAGAAAATTCGGACCCATCCAATGTGTTCGATAATAATTTACAATCAATTAATTTGTTTTTGAAAAGACAACAACGGAAACAAAATCAGAACTAGATAGACATTTACGTACCCCTTTTCGACCAATCCAATCGGAGATTCGGCCACTTGGTATAGCACCAATCATGGCACCAATTGTCAAAATTGAACCAAACATGGAGTACTGCAAAATAAAATGGTAAATAATTTGCTACTGCAAGGAAAAAAATAAAAAATTTCACAACAAAAAGATAAAAATATTTAGAAGTTTTTCTTTTTGGTGGCAAATAGAAAATTAATGTTTAAGAAGGGAATTAAATAACCTCTGCTAGAGAAAGATGAAGGTCTTCCCTTATAGCTGATTGAGCTGGTGCTGAATATCCCACCTGCAAAAAAAAACTAAGTTAATCTAAAAAATTCTTTTCTTTTCCTTTTTTCTTTTTGTTTTTCATTGCTCGTTCTGCTCTTCGACTTTATGTAGTGAAAGAAATCATCTAGCTCGACCACCAATTATGCAAATGGAAAGTCACTGATGGATCTCTTTTTTGTTTATACACTGGGACTGTCCCGTAATTTTATCATATGGGACGAGGATCTTCGATTTCGAAGCCATGCCTTCTTACAGGAATCAAGTGTAATTACTTGCAAGGGAGACTGCCTGGACTTGTGCCTAGGTAAATCGGAAGTGGATGTTGAGGATAATGACAATCTCTCTCACACACAGAAAAGGCTAGACCTCGAGATAAGTTTAATTAGATCAGCCTCAAGCTCCCGCACATCCTCAAGATAACAAGTTGATATTTCTCAAGAGCTCATATTGATAGAAAAATTTGACCCATTGGTATTGGTTCTTTGCGGGGGCGGAATCAGAATTTAATGTTCAGAAGGAATGAGAATTTTTTTTTAAAAAAAAAAAACCGAAATATAACTTTTTTAATAATTTTTAAAATTTATACCTAGATTTTAATTTTTTTTAAGATTTTTTTGTGGGGCCCCGATTAGTTAGTAGTTCCACCCTAGCTCTTTGCCACCTGGGTGGTGGTTGGCCCATCCGAGTTGGGATTACAACCTAGATGCTCCGCACTTACTACCCAAAATTTATCTGGGGCACAGAATAACTGATCCAGTAGTGTGTCCAGGGCCGGTCCAGGGTAAGCCCTCAAGCTTTCAGGTTCGGGAAACCTCCGATGTGGAATAATAATATTTTTTTATAAATATAAAAAAATAATGGAAATTCACAGAAAAATTATTATAAATAACTAAGTGGACAATCAAATTGAGATCGAATTTGGACAATTTAAATGTCGGGACCAACACGAGATGTATCTTCACCGGCCTTCCCATACTAGAAAATGGACCTCTCAACCCAAAAAAAAAACTGATTTATATGAACCATAATCTGATTTAAAAAAAAAAAAAAAAACAGAGACGATTTATATGTACTCACACACGATCCGAATTGGAAGGAGCCACAAACGGCAACAGCAGTTGATAGATAAACCATTCCGATCGATCCATTCTGCTCGGATTCTTCGACTTTCCTGTACTGATCAATCAAGGGTTTTTTTAATTCCTCAATTCCAGTATTTTCCTCACCACTTTCAAGATCTTTCTGTTTCTCAATTGCCATTTTTTAGGAAGAAGATTATTTGAGAGAGAGAGAGAGGAGAGAGAGAGAGAGATGGAATATATATGTGGTTTTCGGCTTATATATATGTGTGTGTGTGTGTGTGTGAGGGGAAAAGCTGTGTGTGTATATATATGTATATATATGGGTGTGTGTATGTATAATGATCTTATCAACCGATGTTTATTGCCAGCCTCTGCTTCTGCATAAAAACTATTGGACTTGGAACACTTCCAAATGGCCACCAAAATTTACAAGCAGTTAGTTTAGGAACATAAACTATTCGTGCATATTTAGATATAGATATATTTGGAATCATCATATGCACATTGAATTCTTTATAATCATGTTAGTGTCATGCACATCTAACGATTCTAAACATATTTGTATGCAAATATGTGTACGAATATTTTGTGTTCGTAAATTTTTTTAATACAAATATAGTATATGTTTGTATCTAACTTATGTATCTATATCTATTTATACTTTGTACTAAGCCAGTACATGACATATATTTTACCAAAAATGCTACAAACACATCACTTTTGCACATCACTTAAAACTACGCCGTTTTGTGTTAAGAAAAAATCATATTTATTTTTGACCCACATCGAACAAAACGACGTAGTTTTAAGTGATGTGCAAAAGTAATGTGTGAAAATGATGTGTGTGTAGCACTCTTGATATTTTACTAAGATGCTAAAGATATGAAGAACAATAAAAAAATACTCTTTCTAAAAAATTTCATGACTTTTGCTTGTATTTTTTATTTTTAAAATTTATTTCGTCAAGATAAATATTAATTCAAAAATTTTAAGCCAAATTTAATAAAAATAAAAAAATGACTAAAAAAGGGAGTGACATCAATATAAAAAGCTTAGCCTAAGGAGACCTTATTATTTAACAATTGTTGAGTACAAGGCGACATGTGCACTTGGTACTCAAATCAAATCAAGTAAAGACAAATTTTTTCAAGTGATACATCAATAATGATATTTATTCAATAATGATATTGACATTTTATTTTGTATATCATATTTTATCGTATGCTAATTTGACACTACTTCCACCACTCCTTGTCTCTCTCTCTCTCTCTCTCTCTNCCCCCCCCCCCCCCCCCCCCCCTTCTCTCTCTATGTGAGCCGATTTTTGAATAGCCATCACAACATGTGAAATAACAAGAGGTGGAAAATGAAATATCAATAACATTATTCATATTTATTGGGTTGTTGAAAGATACGAGATGAACCCCTAATATGTGTTGCAGCAATTCATTGTCTGCAAATATATATACACCACCAAATCTCCAAAGATCATACGTTCAAAACGTGTCAAGCGTTATCAATTTTGGTAATGGTCAATTCATACAGAATTTTGATTTGATTTTAATTGGGGTCCTAGTTAAAGGACGGTGAGAGTAGACCCCAAAAATCGATTGAGGTGCATGTAAATTAACCCGAACACTCCGAGTTATCAAAAAATTAAAAAAATAAGAAATACCACCTATGTGATAATAAATTGATACTTTGCGAGTATCCAATAATAGCTAAACTACACATAGATTACATGCACAAATTCAGATACAGATGTATTTAAAATCATTTCATGCATATAAATTCTATAGTATTTTAAAAAAATGCACGTACATCCAACGATTTTCAAACACATCTATATCCGAATCTGTGCATGGATTATATGTTTGTGAACTTCCTCATCCAATAATTGGCCTAGTGTAAACGAGAAGAAACAACTTTGAGTAAGTATAGGAACACACTTTTTGTGAACAGATTCAGACACAGATGTATCTGAAATTATTAAATACACGTGAAGCCTCCAAAATAATATAAGCTCCACATGCATCTAACGATGTCAGACGCATTTGTGTCCGAATCTATTAGGGGTTAAATTGGTTTAGTCTGGTCAATTTTTTCAGTCATAATGAACCAAACCGATCAGTTCGGAAGTGATGTCCGATCCTGGTCGAAATTTTAGCCAAACTGAAATTAATTCAGGTTGCTTCAGTTCAGTCGATTTTTTTGGAGATTTTGGGCTATGCTAATTGGCTCGGGTTGGTTTAGTCTGGTCTGATTTTTTTTTTTTGGATTTTGCATTGAGACTTCAAAATTGGTTCGGTTTTTTGCATGTTTCGGTTCAATTCAGTTTAAATCGGATCAGTATTCTAAATTAATTTAGTTTAATTTAGTCCGAAAATATTTAGTGAAAATTGAGACCGAGCCAAAAATCAATTCTTTTCGAGAAAAAATCGAAACCGACTAAGCCAGTTTATGAATCAACTACAAAACAAATATTTTGGTCAATTTTTATCGATTTTTTTCGTCCGTCAATTTTTTTTATCACCCCTTAAATCTATGCGCAAAAAGGTATATTCCTATCATTTTTAAACAACTTTTTGGATAGAATGGGACTAAGTGCCAGTTGGCATGACCTTTGTCATTTTCTTTCATTCTTAGTTTCTTGAATTTGTTTCTGTCAACAAACTAATTATTATTTTGTTTAATAAGTCGCGTGGAGGGCTAAAAGCTTGTTTTTTGCGTTAACTACTTTGCATTTAATTACCGGAGGAGATTCTCTGTGTACTTTATATATATGATATATATATATATATATATTAATTTAATTAAATATGATGTATACTCACCCATGATCCGCATTCCAACGGGCCACAAACAACAACAGCAGTGCTAAGTAAAACCATTCGAATCGATCCTTTTTCTCCGGAGTCGTCTCTCTCAGATCCATCAACTTTATTGTACTGATCAATTAATAAGGGGTTTTGCTAAATCCTCATTGCCATTGTTTTCCTCACCATTTGCAGTGCTATGGTAGTACTATGGTTGTGTTGCTCAATTGCCATTTGTCAACTAAAAGAAGATGGAGAGAGAAAGAGAGAGAAGAGGAAATATGTAAGTATTTCAAATTTTAAAATTTTAATATATGTCTAATAATTTTTTATTAAACATTTAGGGTGTGTTCGTCTGATTGTTTAGAAAATTTTATTTTTTTTCAAATAATTTCATTTTTCTATAAAAGAAGAGAGAGAAGGAGACATCTCGAAAATACCAAAAAAATTTAACTCCCAAATTTTTTCTGAAATACTTATATCAAACAATATCTCAGAATTTTTTCTCAAAAATTATTTCAGAAACACTCAACCGAACACCCTCTTAATTTCTAATTTTATTAAGTAGGGTTATAATAAGATAAGTACATATGTATTTGTGTATATATTATTATTGTATATTATATTATCTTATTTATATATTAATTATTAATTAATTATCATGTAACATTATTAAATATATTTATAGACAATTATATTATACAACCTACTATCTCACTCCTCTATCTGTACTTTTCCCTTCACACTTATTTTAACTTTCACAGTCATATTTTTCTATAAAATCTCTCCCTCTCTCGGTAGCCCCTCTCTCTTTAAGTCTCTCTCTCTCTCTAGGCTTCTATCTTTATAGACCGTGCTATCTAAATATCTCTCTTGCTCTCTCACTCGTGCGCGCACTATCTGATTTTCGTGAGTGGAAAGACAAGTTGGAGTGCTTATTTACACGCAAAAGAAAAACACAAGTAAGTACTACATTATCGTTTTTATGAAAATCTATGCGCGTACGTATGTAGTATGTTAGATTAATAGTATAAACGGGTCAACGGATCAATTTCGGACAGTCACTTCGGGCTGCAAAATAAGAATTTTTCTGGATATAAAACATGCATTAAATGATCTAGAAACGTAGAAAATTTTCTAACTGTCGTTTTGACATCTCATGGGTTTAAAACGGACATCGAGAAGGGAATATATGGCTGTTTTAGCGATCGGCAATTTTGTGACAGATTCTGTCCAAAAATTTTAGCCACTTTGGGCTATCGTTTGGGGACCGAAAAAAACTGTATTGAGATCTTTTCTTCAGGAAAAACGTAGATCTTGACCTTATGTATACTCTGAAATTTTTCGGGGCTCAAACGGAGTCCCGGAGTGAATTTTATGGCCGTTTTCGCGGCAAGGGTCTAAAACTACGTGAATTACGTTAATTTGAAATTTTGAAATAGTTAACATGAGAATTTAATAAAGTGATCAACATGAAATAGTTAGGATTCAGTCTTAGCTTCACAACAGAGCAGACTAGAGCCTAATCGGACCATCAGGCGATTTTACATGATTTTTTTTACAATACTGACTTTCATACTTATATTTTGGAATATGCAAGTGCTGAATTATTATCCTTGATAGCATATTCTTTTATGTTTTTTTTAGTTATTAATTGTGGAGAATTTTGTATGAAAAACATAGTCACCCCACGTCTTGCATGCAACTTAGAATTAATAATAAAAATAGAAAATTTTAATGTGTTATGTGCCATGGATTAGTCTGGGGGACTTAATCTAGTGAAAATTGGAGGGTACCATTTATACGGTCTAGGCCAGCCGCCACCGCTTGATATGTACGGGATCGAGGCTAACTGAAAGTTCGACACGCATGATCATGGCATAACATGTACTGGATCGAGGCTGGCTGAAAGCTCGACAAGCGTGGATTTATAGGTAGGGGGGCTAAGGACGCGGGATGGTGGTACCATAGGTGGGAGGTCTGTGAGACCGTTGATTGTGGATTGATTATGTGATGGATTGGAGAATTGTACATGCTAGATCGTTAGCCGTGCTGGTGTTGTGAGTCGAGTCAGATCTTGAGCCGTGCGGGTTCGCGACCCGTGAATGGGAATCTATCGCTTGGAAACACAGCGTATGAGAATCTAAGCATGGGTGTAAGGATGAAACTGGTAATTGGAACCACGCAAATAATAATAGTAAAGAATTAATCTATTCATTACATACTTGCATTTATGGGGGTTCATAAAGGGTAATTGGTATATTACTGGATTTCAATACTCATGATACGTTATAACCTGGTCACGAGCCAAGTGTATGAGACGAACCCGAGCCAGAACCCAAAGCAGAAGTAGTGGCTACCGAAGCAGAGGAAGAGGATTCCGAGATAGTGGAATCCTGGCTGTTTCAGTAGTTAAACTATCGACAGCTCATTGAAAATTCCCGTATGTGGAGTTAATTTTATTCGTGTTATTTAAATTGTTCCGCCATTATTACTGTTTAGAAATTGAGATAATGCTTTAATTATTTTATTATGTTTTAAATTTTAAACTTGAAAAATTTTCTTTATATTAATATTAATTAAATATTAAGTTCTAATTAACTAATTATAGATCATTTTAATAATTTTAAGCTAAAAAAATTTTTTTTTGGGTTGTTACAGAATCAGAAGAAGAAGCAAGGTTTGTGGGATTTAGTGCCAAGAAATTTGAGGGATTTTATAAATAAAAGGAGGCAAGTAGGATGGTTGTCACCGTCACAGTTTTAAAAAAATAATCTTTTTATAAACTATGTAAGTTTGACATCTTTAAATTTTTACTCACGTCGTTCTAGGACTCGGGAGATTTACCGTGTAGCTCCGCAAATCAATTTTCGGTACGCGTAGAAAGGATGTGGTTTAACACAAAACGATGTCATATTGATTTATCCTGTTCATAGTGTGTTTGACTGATGGGTGTTATCACAAAGAGGAAAACCAAAACCAAACTGAAAAATCGAAAAAAAAATCCCGGAAACCAAAATTGACCGAAACGCGGTTTTTTCGGTTGGTTCGGGTTCGCTTACACCCCTATTAATAATTCAAACAAACACATCCTAAACAACTAAAATCAGTACAACGTCGTTTGTAATAAACTACGTTGTTTCAATGCGTAGCGGGGACTACTGTATAGGGTTGCACAACAGGGTGGCCTTCTCGGATCCCATCGTACTGGATGTGTAGTAAGTTGGTTACCTCCTCTGAAATGTATTTTGCTGACATAATTTTTTAAGTATAATTGGAAACGGAATCAAGATTCTACATTTTGGGGGAGGCGAGATTTTGTATAGTGAGGAAAAAACAATTCCATTTCTATGACAAAAGCTATGACACAAAATAGCATTTCTAACGAGAATAACAGAGGAAAAATAAAAGAATATTTTACATCCATTTTAGGTATATGAAAGAGAAGGTCAAGTATAAATATGTAGTAAATGTTTTATGTTATCAAAGTAATATTTTACCGAATGAAATTGGTCAGCTCAATTCCATTCGGTATGCGATTTTTTTAACAAATTAATTAGATTAAAAATAAATGAATTTAATATTTCAAAATCAAACACGTTGAACTGAAATATAAAATTGACCAGAGTTAACTGGTTTGAACCTGTCCAATTAGTAAGTTTTGTGGGATTTAGTGCCAAGAAATTTGTGGGCCTTTGTAAATAAGGAGAGATAAGTAGGGATGATCGTCACGCGTTACAGTTTAAAAAAATAATTTTTTTATAAACTATATAAGTTTGGCATCTCTACGTTTTTACTCACATCATAATAGGTGAGTAGTAAGTTTGTTTTCTCTTCAATCTCAAGGGGTTAGTTTGGTGGTCAAAACTTGAAATTTAGACATATGTTCCTTCTTAGGTTTTAAGCTCGAAATCTCTCAGCTGCTATCAACTCTTATAGGTGTAGCGCCCGGAAATTTCCTCGGCCCCCCTCGCGAATAATGAATTGTCGAACGGGGCTGAATTATTTCTTGACTTGATATGCGACGGAAAATGAAAATTGTTTAACAGCTGGGACTTTATT
>JABCMJ010008286.1:0-27498 GCA_014822125.1 Arbutus unedo
ATAGTGGCTAGACGAACCGTATCATTTTCTCGCACGATTTTCCAAAGGAACAAGGGAAAAGGTTCTCATACACTCCATTAAATTTCAAAAGATAAAAAGTAGATGCATGCATTTTTGTTCCTTCACAGGGGCTAGCTAAGTTGTTCTTTATCCTGCTGCGAGATTGAGAATCATTGAGCCTGGGAAAGAATCAATACCCGTTTAAGCCTGATCAAGAAGAAGACTTGTTAGGCAAGACTTGCCTTTTGTGTCTCCTGCATCACTCCCTCATATGGCTGAGGAAATAGAGATAAAATCCTTGAAGCAAAGTGTTAGGGCCATACAACATCACCTTGACCTTATAATGACTGACATCCATGGCTTTACGAATGCACCACCTGTTGTTACCCCAAAAGATCGTCATGATCATACTTCTGAAGCTGGGGTAGGACCCGAGGGTTTTCACCCGCATCTTGTGCAGAGAAAAGGCACCACTTGCTGATTTAAGTACTGGAACAAAATTCTTTGATATAAAGGCTAAAATGGCAAGGATAGAGAGGTCTATATAGAAATCCAAGACGATGGTCATTATGTCAATGGATGTTGATGACATGTGTTTATTCCCGAAAGCTCGATTTGACCAATTTGGGTGTTATCTAGTTACGCATCCCGTTTTCATAACATGTTGGCTTGATTCTGTCCTAGGATATCACGAAGTCTCTCTCTACAATCTTGGAGAGATTAATAAAGCATGGAATACTAAAACCACTAAACTCAACCGCACCACAAAATCTCCTGCCTCCTAGACATAACCCATCCCAATTTTGTGATTTTCACCAAATGCCAGATCACTTGACCAATGTTTGCCAACGACTGCAACATGAAATGCAAGATTTGATCGACAACAAGGTCATACTTGCACCCAATGTCAAATCAAATGTCATAGCCAAACCCTATGCCAAACTACAATGCCAAACAACCACCTCATGTAAACACCCTACCGTTAAGCTCTATAAACGACCCCAACCAATTCATTATCTCAGAAAAATAACCCAAGCCCATAGCCTACTACCCAGAGACTTGGGATCACTACTTGGTGTTGAAAACAATAACGGAAATCGAGAAAACTATTTGATCTTTCAACAAAAAGAAGCACAAAAGGTGCTCCTCACTAAGACATATGCCCGCAACACCCGATTGTTTGACAGTGTTGCCTGATAAAGGGCTTGACCCATCAAAGATGATCATCTTGGTAGAATTGCCAAAACCCATGACCAAAGTGCCTAATAATGATAATGCAGTACTTGTGTTTCGAGAAGAAGAAGAAGAAGAAGAAGAGGAGGAGGAGCCTGAATGGGAGTTGCTAAATCTATGGGAAGGTCTCGATTGCACTTTTGATGAGTGTGTATGGGATGCCGAGCTAGATAGTCTGGCTGAGAAAGAAGAAACAAAGGAACAAGTTGTAAGGGAGGATCAAACGGGAAAAGGAAAGGCGGAAGACCAGTAAGCACAGTAAGCAAAAAAAAAAAAACCCGATCAATTGGACAAAGAAAGAACATGCAACCAAATTTTGGCCAAGGCAAACTTATGGGCTGAAGAAATGGAAGTTGCGTACGTTACCCGACGTGGTTGCCTTTATCAACAACAAACTATTCAAACTGGAGAGGCTTTAGAAAAAATGATACAAGAAAAGCAAGACATGTGCGATGATATAGTCCTCAAGCAATCGAAGAAGACACAGGCCAATATTTGATTATGGGGGTTGCTGATAGCCTCTCATAAGCACCGACAAGCTCTGCTGAAAACCTTGACCAAAGTTGGGTATCCATCAATATGACCCTGGCTGAGTTGGTAGCTTTGGTAATCTTGACCTCGCAATCCACTACAATCATGTTTTTAGATGATAATCTTCCTCCTGAAGGATCCAGGAATTGTAAACCACTACATATCATGATCAAATGCTTGGGGAAATCGGTGCCTATAGTGCTGGTAGACAATGGTTTAGCTTCGAACGTTTGCCCTCTAAGGACTACTTACTGTGTTGGACTGAAGAACAAAGACTTCATGCCTTTGACTTAGTGGGTTCCGCGGCCTACGATAATACTCAGAGAAATGTGCTAGGAATTGTAAGGATGCAGGTAATGTGGGAGTATTGGACGATGCAGTCGAGTTCTAGGTTTTGGATATTCGTGCTTTATTCAATCTATTGATTAGCAGACCATGGATTCATGATCCTGAGATCAAAGCCATTCCATCCATTCTCCATCAAAAAATCCTTCTATCGCTGAAAAGATGCATTCTCACTATTCATGGGAATTCAAAATGTTGGGCCCTGACAGGATACAGTGCCCCACTTCTAGAAATTCAACACGGGGACGAGGATATGTAATGAGTGGTTTCTCCTTTGAAGAAGCCCATCAGGTTAGTATTCTTCTAGTTGAAGAGGGATTCCAAATCAATGTCGTGGCTGTAGCAATGATGAGAAAGATGTCCTATATCCCCGAATTGGGACTAGGGAAGCACCAATAGGGAATAGCTAAGTTCCCCACCTTGAAAGCAAATAAGTATTGCTTCGGCTTTTGCTATCAACCGAATAAGGAAAATTATGAGGAAAAGCTCAATGAGAAAGAGAGCGAGCCAAGGGTAGAAAAAGTGGAAGGTCATTTGAAGCAAAAGTATCGTTGTATCGTAAAACACTGAATGAATATTTCGTGAAAGAAGAAGAGGATTTGCCTTTTCACGGGCACACCGAGCACTACTGGGATCCGAAGGAAGGAAAAATATATCTAGGTTTTAAGATCTTTTTTGAGCACCAACTTTTAGATGATGAAGCTGGGTTGGTAGCCGAGGCATCAGTCAACGAAAAGCTAGATTAGGCAAAGACATTGGAAAAGGCTTAGCTAGAGTCATTTTTCCAGAAAGTGGATCAAATGGGTATCAAGGGTGATCTTGCAGTGATGATGATCGAGCCATGAGCTCAAACCAACCCCTCTCAATTTATCATAGATGCTTTCGAGAAATGTGATAATTGCATAATCACACCTTCTGTAACTTGCATGGTGAGTTTGTTGAAGTCAGTTCTAAGTCTAGGTCAACCTCGTTGAACTTAAGACTTGAGGAGCCCACATTTGTTTTTGGCTCCCATCATAATCTTTATTTCGAATTTGAGTCTATACCAATACTGCCCTCTATGACAGAGTTCGATTGCAAGGAAATAAAAGAGAGTCACTTACTTTGTTGTGCCTATTATTAGTTTTTCAGATCCAAAAGAATGTTTTGACGATCCAGAGGGGGATATCCCCGACGAACTAAAACTTCTTATCAAAAAAGAAAATGAATGGCATGCCCAACCAGTAATAGAAGAATTAATTTCATTAAATTTGAATAACGAAAGGATCCCGAACGGTCCAAATTGGCTCTACGTTGTTTTTCGTTGAAAGAACAACTTCAACCAATTTACCGTGAGAATTCATAGATATTTTCACTTGATCTCACGAGGACATGCCTAGAGTTGATCCCGAGATAGTTGAGCACTGAATCCCACTCTTTCCTAATGCCAAGCTAGTTAAGCAAAAATTGAGAAAACTCTGGCCTGAATGGGTTTTGAAAATCAAAGAGGAGGTCACAAATAAGATTAACGCAAGATTTCTCATGGTTATTGAGTATCAAAAGTGGGTTGCTAACATTGTGCCTATTCCCAAGAAGGATGGCAAGATCAGAGTATGTGTCGATTTTAGAGATCTGAACAAAGCAAGTCTGAAGGACGATTTCCCACTACCCCATATTGATGGTTTAGTCATTAATACATAAGGTCATGTGTGCCTTTCATGGATTGGTCCTCAGGTTACAATTAGATCTTGATGGTTCTGAAAGATAGAGAGAAGACGACTTTCATCATGGAGTGGGGAACCTACTGTTATTAGGTCATGCCATTTGGGTTGAAGAACGCAGAGTCCACTTATCAACGCGCCTCTAGATCTTTACTGCATAACATGATCCATAAAGAAGTCGAAGTCTATGTCAATGACATGATTGTGAAAACCAAGGAGAGTGTCAATCACCTGGTAGCATTACACAAGTTCTTTCAAAGAATTCGATGATACAAGATGCATTTGAACCCTAAAAAATGTGCCTTTGGAGTAACAGCAGGCAAGATGTTGGGGTTTATGATCACAATGAGAGTTGTAGAAGTGGATCCTTTTAAGGTCAAGGCCATCCTCGAATGGAATCTCCCCGCACCGAAAAAGAAGGTCGAGATTTCCTTGACATAATCCAGTTCATCAGTAGGTTCACTGCCAATTTAGCTTCCATGTGCAAACCTCTATTTTAACTTTTAAGGAAAAAAACCCCATTTCAACGAGATGATCAATGTCTAGAAGCTTTTGATGCAGTCAAGAGATATTTACAGAATTCGCCAATATTGATGCCCCCGACACCGGGCAAGCCATTGATTCTATATCTTTCAGTTGCTGAAACCTCGATGGGATGTATGTTGGCTCAAGAAGTAGATGGCGGTGCAGAAAAGGCAATCTATTATCTGAGCAAGACGATGGTCAGCAGTGAGGAATGGCACAACCCTTTGTAAAAAACATGTTGGGCTTTGGTTTGGGCAACAAAGAAGTTATGACACTACATGCTAGCATACTTGGTGGTGTTAATTTCTCGAATGGATCCTCTCAAATATCTGTTGGGGAAACCTACACTTACTAGTAGGTTAGCATAGTTGTTGCTCCTACTGGCAGAATTTGATTTAAAATATGTGACTCAAAAGTTAGTGAAAGGAAGGACAACACAAATCTTTTTGCAAATCATTCAATCAAGGGAGAGGTAGAAGTGGAGTTTGAATTCCCAAATGAGAACTTGATGATGATATCAAGCAATGTATTGGCTATTTTGATGGGGCATCTAATGAGAAAGGACATGGCAATGGTATTTTGCTAATATCTCCCGACGAAGCACATGTCGCACCATCTTTCAAACTCAATTTTGAAGTAACAGACAATCAAGCAGAATACAAGGCATGCATTGTCGGGATGAAAGCTACCCTATAAATTGGTGTCAAAAAGTTAGAAGTAATTGGCGATTTCAATCTGGAAGTCTCCCAAGCAAATGGGGATTGAAAAGTCTTGGAAGAGATGTTCAAATTGTATTATGCTAATTTGGAGAACCTGATTCCGAGATTTGATATGGTCACCTTTACCCATGTGCTTCGTTTGAAGAATCAATTCACCAACGCTTCGGCAACATTAGCATCAATTATCATTATCCCAAAGGATGTAAAGATGAGACCCTTGATAATCGAGCAAAGAGACAAATCGGTTTATGCATATGTGGGAGCGATAGATGAAGCAGCTAGTGGACTGCCCCATCATGACATTTGGAATTTCATAAAGCCAAGGGAGTATCCGGAGAATACAAGCAAGAAAGATAGAACATCCATCCACAAGTTAGCATCTCAATACTTGATCTGTGGAGGGAAGCTATATAAAAGATTATACTGCAAGCTTCATAAGCTACGTGTGGACGATAAAGAGGGAAGCAGAATCATGGAGGAGGTTCACGAAGGGGTCGGCGGTCCTCACATGAACGGAATGATTTTAGCAAAGAAAATATTAAGATTGGGCCATTTTTGGTCTACTGTGGAAATCGAATGTGTGGAACATGATCGAAGATGTCATAGGTGCCAAATTCGTGCCAATCTTATGCATGTTTCGCCATCCAAGTTGCATGCTATGACCTCGCCATGGCCTTTCTTAGTATGGGCGATCGATGTGATAGGTAAAATCACACCTATAGCTTTGAATGGGCATAAGTTCATTCTAGTTGCTAGCGATTATTTCACGAAGTGCGTAGAGGTTGCCTCCTATGCTATATTGATAGCGACACATGTGGCTCAGTTAATCCGACATAACATCATTTATTGGTACGGTGTGTTGTAGGAGTTGATATCAGACAATGGAATGCATTTCAAGGGAACAGTCTTGGAATTATTGAAAAAATTTGGGATTCAAGCTCACAAGTCATCGATCTACAGACCTTAGACCAATAGGGCCGTGGAAGCAGTGAACAAGAATGTCAAGAGAATTCCAGAAAAGACAGTCGAGTCTACCAAGAGCTGGCCCAAACAACTACCCCTACCTTTGTTGGGGTGTCGAACGTCAATTCAAACACTTACTAGAGCGACGCCTTACTCTCTAGTCTATGAAATGGAAGCAGTGCTCCCAATAGAACTCGAAATTCCACCCCTAAGGATCATCACTGAATCCGTAATGCCGAAGGAAGAGTGGAATAGTGGAAGGTTTGAAGAGCTGATCTTGTTTGATGAATGAAGATTGAGGGCCTTGTATCATGTTCAGGGTTATCAACGTAGAATAATTTGATTGAATGAGATTTCAATAATTTGATGAATGAAGAGTAGAATAGTGGAATAGTGGAAGGTTTCAATAAGAAGGTTAAGTCTCATAATTTGATTGAACAAGATTCGGAACTCAAAGAAATCAGAGCACTGATCCATGATCCACGCATGAGGAAAATTCAGACCGAGTTGGGCCGGGGCATACATCGTCAAGACTATTTTGTCAGGAGGAGTAGTGCGAATCATGGACTTAGACGGAAATGAATTCTCAGCCTTAGTCAATTTGGACCAACTCAAGAAATATTACTCGTGAGAGAAACTTGCTAGGTCAAAAACCGCAAGGGGGGGCAATTTAGGCAAAAATTAGAGCAAAATGCCCGTTGAAAATGAAAACCTACAAGGGAATCCCAACCAAAATGAAGGGCTTTGAACAAAAATGCTCACTATATCGAAAACCCGCAAGGGCGATGCTGGGAAAAATTAAGAACATCAAAAGGAGAGTGTCAAGACACAAGTGAACCATAACCTCAAACTACGTGTTGCTTGATTCCTCTCAAAAGGATGCGCGTAGGGAACCACTTGGTTCGGCCCCAATCAATTCAAAATGTCAAAAATGAATGACTGGGCGAAAATGAAATATGCAAATCTCATGTAAAAGACTATAAAGAACATCTTTTCAATTCACATCATTGAAATTTAATTACAAGTTGGGACATGCTAAGTAATGAACTTCCTCTTCTGGATCTAAACAAAACATATCTACCAAAAGAAAAGTCAATTGGAAGTGGAACCAAATCCATATACTCCCCAAGACTCCTCTTGAAGTCACAACAGGTATTGTTGCCCGATGCTTATTTTAAAGGAGGTGCTAGGAGAAAGCAAATCACTCAATGCTCTGTCCGTCTGATAACAACGGATTATCCCATCATTGAACTCTGGAAGTGATTCAATGTCTAGGATTGAAAAGGGAACCTTCTGTGTATGCCCCGAATTGACGGAGAATACGTTGAGGGAGATAGAAGGTAATAATTAGGAAAAGACCGAAAAATCACCATTCCTCTGCAACCAAGGTTGGTTAAGGTCATGGGTGGAAGATTAAAGCCAGGATAGCACCACAATATGTCAGATTCTCATATGGTGGAAAACCATGCAATCCAATTTTGTTCCCCCCCATTAGAGCTCCAAGAAGGGACGATGGGTATACAATCGACCTTCATAACGACCACCCATAGGTAAGCATAACGGTCTGACCTTTTCAAAAAGTCACATTTGTAGACAAAAAATGTGTTAAAAGCAATGAGATGAGAAGGCAGAAAGACAAGGAAAAGAGTGATGGGAATACTTGAAGCATCAAAGTGCTACCACCAAAGAATTGACTAGAGCTTGCATGCAAGTTGTCAAGACTCAGCAACATCTCGACCACGACCAGGGATGATGTTTCGTCCATCGAACATCTAGAATACCACGAAGACTACCTCAATACTCACCCTCTCAGAGGAGGAAACTAGAAGCAAGTGAGCAACCATGCATATAGAAAGTGCCCTCCTATGCCTTTTGCGCCAAGGAGAGTCAGAAGGATCACTGCATGGGAGGAACTTGTCAATAAGAGGGGAGGCATTAAGCTCATTATGAGAAATCATCAAAACAACCTCAGCTGGTGTCATGTCGAGGAAGCAAGAAAAATATCGTGAAAAGTTTACACGACAAGGAGAAACCACAGGCATGTCAAAACCACGAAGCTCTATGGGAGCTTGAAACTCTTCTATAGTAGGACATAATTCACAATAAGCAGCAAAACGAAAGACATGAGTCCAAGCAACCCAAAAGGATAGCGCAGCTCTTAAAATCCCAAAAAGAAGAACAACATTTTGAAGTGAAAACAAAGCATTGAGTCCAACAAGCCAAATGTTCAGACGTTCCACCCCGTCAAATTCACTCATCCATTAACGAAGGGTAGAAAAAAATGGACAGGCCATTTTGGTATGAAAAGAATGAGGAAGAAGGGGGGGAGGTATTTATAAGAATCAGCCATGAACAAGACTGTGGTGCGTGCCACTCTACCTATGGCGCATACCAGTCCCTTTCTATGAAAAACTAGTCATCCATACTTGGGAAGATGAAGTGATGTACGAGTTAGAATGGCAGTCATAATCAACCCTGCGTGTGCCAGGCTGAAGGGCGCACGCCATTCCATTTTGGCATGTTAGCATTTAATGTCCCTCCCTTTAAGCAATGTTTAGATTTTGGCCCCATGCCTTCACAATAGTCTAAAGCTCCGGAAGTTCAAATCAGTGTTTGAAAGAGTTGGTATATGCTTTCGGCACCGCACAGCAATAGAGGGCAGCATATTTTGAGTTGTATTGTTTTAGATAGAGAGTTGTTGTTTTTAATATTGTTTCATTAAAAGTCAATCTTTTATATCTCAATCATTAAGATATCGGTCAATGTAATTGTCCATGCAAGTAATAAATTGTGTTTTGAAAAGCAACAAAAAACAAGTAGTGGTGTGATGAAAGAAAGCATTTGTATTAAAACAAAAACAATGCATGGGCAAATTCCGTCCGATCATAATCAAGTGGGGACACATGCCTAACAAACTATTCAACCTATCTTTACTTGGGCATGCAGGCCCCAAAAAATCAAAAGAAGCATACAAGCCCCACCTCCTAATTTCTCCTACCCCTACTTGGGCATGCAGGATCAATATGCAGAATTAATGCATGTCACATCTCAATACACAATCAGGGAATCCACAACACAACATGGGATCAACAAGGTATTTATAGCATATAACGAAGTGGTTAATAGCGGTAAAGTTTCAAAAATAGTGTCGGCGTACAATGATTTACTATGGGTCAAAACTACTCCCAATCACTGGCACTAAATCAACTCTCAATACATCCTATTATAAAATTCCACCTGCCATTTGTTTAACAAGATAAAACATAATAAAATAAAAACAAACAACCACCGACTCCACACTCGGAGCATTACACTACTACATAACCACTCTCTATGATAGGTTGGGTGTGTGGCACTGTGCAATCATGGCTTGGGTGGCTGTGGAACATAGACAATCAATGCTTGCTCTCCCGTAGTCTCAACTCTAGAAGTTTGACCTTCGGCCCAACGGCTTCTACAAGTGTCTCCTTAGTCTATGTCCCATTTGCTGAATCACTCAACTCTATGACATCGGTCTGATTGGTGACTCAATGACACGCTTGGACAGTGGCTCATCGGACTACTTCCCTATTGGCCCAAAAAGTGTCTCATCATCGGATGTGTCAATAGTAGCCCCCACTCATCTCGCGACCTCCTTGGCAATCCCCTCTCTCTTCGTTTCAACCTCACCGCATCCTGAGTGGTCTTTCTCTGAGGCTTTGCGTGTCCAGTTCTCACTTCTCTCTGTCCCACTGACTATCATTCCTTCTTCCTCTTCTTCTTCTTCTCCTTCTTCTTCTTCTTCTTCTTCTTCTTCTTCTTCTTCTTCTTCTTCTTCTTCACCCTCAATGTCCTCATCATCACATCATCCCCCTCATCCTCATCATCCTCCTCATCGGAACTCTCCTCAAATGTCCTCCCGGCCAACTCCATACGTATTTGGCCGTAAACCTTGAAATTGGCAAACATTTATAAATTTTTCTTTCCATTTTGCCTTGACGCTTTTGCATGTCAGTTTAGGATTAGGGTTTGGCATTGGAAAATAATTTGGTTCCACTATTCATGTCATTCCTTGGGATTCTTGGATCTTGGGATGTGGATGTCGGCTTCGGGGGTAGGTTCAGAAGGAGGCTTTGATAGGGCTTGGCTTTTGGCTTTTGGCTTTCGAGGTTTTAGTAATTGGGCCCGGAATACCTTTTGTCATCTTATCACCTACTCTCCTTGGTACTTTATGCTCTAGCAAAAAATGAGTAATCATCGTCGGGTAGATAACATTTCTACTTGCCTCGGTCCTGAAATACACCACTTCTTGGAAAATAACACGCCCAAAATCAATCACCTTACCATCTATGAACGAATGCATGAAGGCTATCGTCCTCAAAGGCACCCTTTTCTCACTCGCCAAAGGGTATACTTTACCACCTTGTTCAAAAGGCGGTAATCCTCTTTCAAAGCCTCGGTTGCGAACTTTCCCCTAAATCCACTTGGGTTTTCGAGTACCTGCTGTGCAAACAATCTCCCACCGAATGAAACCGGGTCAAAAGTGATAGGTCACCTGGGGGGGGGGGGGGTGAATAGAGTGACCTCCGATTTTTCTTGACACCATGACTTTAAAGTGATTGGGCGATGTGCTTAGTCCACTCTTAGTGATTGTTCCCTTGAGCAATCATCGTTTCCACTATAAACCAATATTTACACAAGGTTGGAGTACGAGGCCAACTCCTCTTACAAAATCACTCTTACCGATACACGCAGATCGGCTCACCTTGCTTGATACAGGCAAATCAAACAAGTAACACTCTTCTCAAACCCCTAGTACACGCAGACTAGCCAACAACTGATCTTGAAAAATCCAATGGGATGAAAAATCCCTCAACTATTGCTACTGTGAGTAAACATAGAAATAAACCTAAACTCGTTTAGCAGTGGAATGGCTCACTCTCTCACAGGGTATGATTATTGGTGTGTGATATCTCAAATGATTACATAGGTGAGGCTTTAAAAATCTCATACTAAAAAATCTGCCATTGAAGGGTTTCTAAAGCTTCTTGATGAATAGTAATCAATCTTCTACTGCTCTATATTTTCCTCAATGTGTGTCTTTCTTGCTCAAGTGTCTACTTTTTATAGAGGACCTTCCTTTGTAGCAATCCACGAAAATCAATTCGTTAAGCGATCTGTACAATGATAATCAAAAGATCTTTCCAGAAATAATAGCTTTGTTTCTATCGTCCAAACACTCAAAGAAGGATAGTTATTGTTAGTCAAATTTGTCACGTTTTTATAGCACAACTCAATAGATTAGATGTAAAGGATGAAAATAGGAAAGAAATTGAAGCTATAAACAAAGGAATCCATTTTACCAAATTGATTTATTGCTGGAAACAAGTTCGGATACAGGTCTGGTTGACCTGATATGAAGCCAGACGTGGATACAAAGGAATCCACTTTCTTCTCTAGTTTAGACTTTTCTCAATCCTCCATTATAAGCATATCCAAAACACACATAAGGTATCTAATAAGTATATTCGTGCCATAAGAAAATTTAAGGATGAATAGAACAAGTTTAAAACTTAAGACATTCAGTTTGCATATCATACCACATCATCTAGACAAGAATCATCAAAACATCTATTTCCTTTCAATCTCCCCCTTTTGATGATATCACAAAACCGATATGCAAAATGAATATTCCAAACTCTTGATTGGTTAATTGTATGCATGGATATAAGTGAAGGCATGTGCAATAAATTCAAGCATCTACTAAGACATAAGTTAGTCATTAAACACGCTATATCCAATTTTAGAATCATCATATGCCATTTTTCTCCCCCTGTGACATTGTCAAAAAGGACAAGGAAGAGGTGATACAACAGCTGGCGCGGCTAAGATGAGAGTGGTTGCGACCCCAGTGGGGGAAGTGGGAAGAGAAGAAGCTAAGAAGCAATTGAAGCTTCCCGTCCATAGTCTAGATAGTCTGACGGACATCCTGAAGCTGGGTGTGGAGCAATTGGTGGGCTTGTTGGGAGGCGACTGAAAGACAATCAAATTGAGCTTTGAGTTGGTGAAGTTGGTCGGTAGTGGCGACTTGAAATTGACCATGCTGAGTGTCAAGAGCAACCTGTTGGGCATAAATAGCATCAAGTGTATGATGGGAAGAGCTTGAGACGGCAGAAAGACCAACACCAGGCGGCAAAGGCTCCCCCGCAGGAGGGGCAAACGGTGGAATAGGGGACTCGGGAAGGAGGGGGGAGGCAGTTATATCCTCATGAGCCGCAGGATCATTAGCGGAGTCATCATCACCGGAAAAGTAGTGCCAGAGGCTCATCTTGCCAATAGTAGTAGCATTGAGAGAGGTTTTGAGGCGGAGGCTCATTTCACCAGTGAAGTTGACATTGAAATGCCGAAAGATTTCAGTAAGAAAGCTACCATACGGGAGTGAGCAATTGTGATCCATACTAGCTGTAGCCATTTCATTAAGCATAAGGTAGGGAAGTTTGAGCTCATATTCCTCGGTCATGGAGTAAAGCACAAAGGTTTGAAATGGAGAAATTTCATCAAAGTGACTGGCTTTGGGAACCACATTTTCTGCAATGAACTGGTTCAAGAATTTGAGACCAAGCTTAAGATCAGGTGTTCCAATCATACCATGAAAGTTCTCGGACACAATAAGAGTAAGGTAGAAATTAGACATGTCATCAACAAGGATCGAAAGACTTTGACTATCGAAAAAGTATACCTGAAGACCATATGAAGGAATGTCAAGGATTTTGGCCAGGGTTTCGACAGTGAGGACTATATGATACCCTTTGACATATGAGGAGATGACATACACATCATCACCATTAGAGACTTCGAGATTGCAGTAGAACAAGCGAATCAAATGAGGATAGTGAGCGGGAGGGATGTCGAGTAAGCCCATCCGATTCATTCCAGCAATGTATGGGCAGATCAGAGAGTGGTACTTCAAGGGAACCTCAACATGATGACCGGTAACATGCATCGCGATTGAAAGGAATCCCAGAGGCCAGCCTTGCCTTGAGAGGAAAAGAGAGTGGCATCGAAGGGGCCACTGCTCGCGCCTGGACCAAAGGATCTTCCACGCTTGGAACGAGACATGGAGGCTAGGGATTTGACTGGGGAAGGGTTTAGGAGGAAAGGTAGGAGAGAGGGGGAAAACAAAGAAGAGGTGGGAGAAGGGTGAGGAGGAGGAACGACGGTGAAGTGAGTGAATCCGAGGCGCAGATTTAATAAAATGACTGACGACTGGGCTATCAGATCAGAGAGCTGGTTGCTAGTCCGGTTAGCTAGTCCTATAGCCAGCGGTCCATCTGGACCCAAAACCAATGGAGCAGGAAACAAAGGATAAGATGTGGTTTTTTTTTTTATATGTGTATTTGTTTTAGAAAACAGCATTGGTTTTGTTTGGTATGAGATATAAAGAAAATAATCAAACACACAAAGAATAAAGTAACACTAAGAGAGCATAGGATGCTAGAGCATATTAAGGAGGGATTTTGCCAATCCCTAACTCGCGGCAAAGTTTGGCGAACTGCTCCTCACCCAATGGCTTCTTGAAGATATCTGCCAATTGATCGTTACTGTGAAAAACATATACCTATGCTAAGGAGAATATTGGGCCTACTTGCAGTTAAGTATAATAAACCTCCAATCATACCTCGATACCCCTTTTGATCAAATCCTTACCGGAGTCATCCTTTGCAAGTTTGACTGCTTATCCCATAGGAGTTTTCTTTTCTTTGCATTCCATCATTCCATATTTCTTGAGAAGTTCTTTGGTGTACTTTGATTGATGAAAATGCCTTGAGGTTTTTGTTTGATTTGGAGTCCTAGGAAGAACTTTAATTCGCCAATCATGCTCATTTCGAACTCACATCCTGCATCATCTTAGCGAACTTTTTGCAAAGTTTATCGTCAATAGAGTCAAAGACAATATCATCTGCATATACTTGAATGAGTAGAGTGTCATGTTTGTTCTTCTTAATAAACAGTGTGGTGTCGACATGACCATAAGAAAAATCATTTTGAGTGAGATATCCACTTAATCGATCAAACCAAGCTGTAGAAGCTTGTTTGAGCCCGTACAGGGCTTTGGAAAGTTTGAACACATGGTCGGGATACTCGGCATCAACAAATCCAAGAGGTTGTTTAACACAAACTTCCTCATTTACATAGCCATTTAAGAATGAACTTTTAACGTCCATTTGATACAGAGGAAAATTCTTGTAACATGCATATGCTAGTAATGTGAATGGATTCTAGATGGGCTACTGTTGCGGAAGTCTCTTCGTAATCTATTTCTTCTTCTTGATTATACCCTTGAGCTACTAGCCTAGCTTTGTTTCTCGTGATAGTCCCCTTGTCATCTAGTTTATTCTTGAAAACTCATTTTGTTTCGATGACAAGATGGTTCGTAGGTCGAGGAACTAGATCTCAAACTTTGTTTCATTCAAATTGATTTAATTCTTCTTGCATGACAAGCATCCATGATTCATCCTGCTCGACTTGTTCAAAGTTCTTAGGTTCAATTTGTGACACAAATACAAGATCTGAGTGAATATTGACTTGAGAGCAAGTAGTTACTCCAAAATTTGGATCTCCTATGATTTGGTCAATAGGATGATCTATCGTGATTTTAGAGTGTTTTTCTTTTTCTTCTATCACGTCATGCGAAATTAGAGGAACATGTCATCATCATCGTCGTCTTGCAGGGTATGCGCAATATGAGTTATGTCATCAATCTCATCAAAGGTGACATTTGCTGATTCTTCGACAACTAATGTGCATTTGTTGAATACTCTATATGTACGACTAGACGTAGAATAACCAAGAAATATACCAATATCCGTGTGAGAATTCAATTTTCCAACATCATTATTAGTGTTTAGAATATAACATTTGCACTCAAAGACTCTAAAGTATGATACATCGAGTTTTTTGCAGTACCATAATTCATAAACAATTTTATGAATAATAGTTCGGAGAAAGATATGATTACCGATATAGCACGCTGAGTTGATTGCTTCTGCCCATAAATAATTTGGAAGTTTATTTTCCTTGAGCATTGTTATTGCCATTTATTGAAGAGATCTATGTTTTCTTTTTGCAACTCCGTTTTGTTGTGGAGTCCGGGGAGCTGAAAATTGGTGATGTATTCCATACTTGTCACAATATTTCTCAATTCGGAGTAGTCAAATTCCTTTCCATGGTCACTTTGAATCTTTTGAATTTTGTAACCTTGTTCTCTTTGGACCCTAGCCACAATCTTAACATACATGTTAAATGCTTCATTCTTATGAGTAATGAAGCTCACCCAAGTATATCTAGAAAAGTCATCAACCATAGTAAGAAAATATTTTTTGCCACCAATGCTGGCGGTTCTCATAGGTCCAACTAAGTCCATGTGTACTAGTTCTAGGGGTTAAGTGGTGGAAACAACACTGATAGGTTTAAAGGATCGTCTAATCTGTTTCCCCAACTGGCATGCTTCACACACTCTATCTTTTGAAAAGTTTAACTTTCGGATGCCTTTCACAAGATCTGTTTGAGAAATGAGTTTCAGAAGTTTCATGTTAGCATACCCAAGTCTCCTATACCATAACCAACTTTTCATTTTCAAAACTAGCAAGACATTTAATATTTTCTTTGGAAATGTCACTCATGTTAACGACATACGTATTGTTTGCCCTTTTACTAGTAAAATAAGATTTCATTGGTGTTCTTATCTTGAACCGAACAGTAGTTGGTGTAAAAAATAACTTAATTTCCTTTATCACACAATTGGCTTTTGCTCAGTAGACTATGTTTCAAGCCTTCCACAAGATAGACATCGTTAATGCACGAGAATTTAGATTACCGATAGTACCTTTTCCGATAATCTCCCCTTTACTATTATCACTGAAGGTTACTGTTCCACTTTTGTTTTAGCTGAGAAGTGAGAGAATCTTTCCTTTTCTCCTGTCATATGTCAAGAACACCCACAATCCAAGTACTACATGGTTTCTTGAGTTTTAGCTTTTAATCCCATGATTCCAGCAAAGAAACATTTCACCTTTGGTATCCATTTCCATTTGGGTCCTGATTCGTTAGTCTTTCTTTGAGAGCAATTCATTTGCATGGGGCCTAATTTAGAGCAATAATAACATCTAGCATTTGAGTGAGATTTTTCGGTAATAAACCAATCTGATAGTTTACTTTTGTTCATGTTATGTAAATTAGAGGATGCAAAAAAACCAATTCCTGATCTATTTCCAAATTGCATTTGCTTATTAATAAGAGTGTTAAGATCCTTCAACAAATTTTTTTAATTGACCATCTTTTTGTTCCAATGAGGTTTCAAGGCAAGTAATTGTTTCTCTTAAGATGTTTACTTTCTTTTCCAACGAGATAACTATCCTTTTGAGGTCAATGTTTTTCAGGACAAAATTTTTAGATTCAATATAGAGATTGTCACACGCCATATTAATCCTTTCGGAATCATAACCATCACTTGTGTTGTCCAGTTCATCTAAATCATCAAATTCATCAATAGAAGCAATGAAACCAAATTTGCTTACCTCGGTGTCAGAGATGTCCGAATCATTGTCATCCCATGTTGCTAAGGCTTTCTTTCCCTTTTCGCTTGATTCAACAATTTGCTGCGATGTGCCCAATCTTATTGCAATTGAAGCACTTCCTATCTTCTTCTTTATTCATGTAGCATGATTCTCATTTCCTGCCTTCACTTCCTCTTCTTACCAGTCTTTAAAATTTATTCGTTAGGAGGGCCATTTCTTTATCCTTGTCTCCTTTTTCTGCTTTGGTAGAAACTTGTAGTGTTATTCCCCTTTTTGGTTTCTCTTCTTCTAATTCTTCTTCTTCTGCCTTCAACACTATTTCATGAGTGACCAGAGATCCAATTAATGTGTCTATTGTCATATTTCTTAGGCCTTTGGCTTCCTTAATGGCTGTCACCTTTGGCCTCCATTCCTTAAGCAGTCCCTGCAAAACCTTTCTCACAAGTTCCATAGTAGGGATGTCTCGACCAAGTGAGCTTACAGCATTAACAATATCGGTAAGACAAGTATACATTTGGATAATTGTTTCACCAGGTTTCATTTTGAACATTTCATACTTGTGTACTGAGGTATTAATTTTGGACTTCTAAACTTGGTTATTTTCTTCATGTGTAAGTTCTAAAGTATCCCAAATTTCTTTTGTAGTTTTAAGAATAGAAATTATATTATATTCTCCAGGGCCAAGTGCGCAGTAAAAGGCATTCATAACTTTAGCATTTAAAGTGTACCTAAATTTCTCTTCTCTAGTCCAAGTAGATTTAGGCTTTGGTATGGTTACCTCCTCTGCAGTAATCATTGGAAGACTATACCCTCTTCCACAATACTCCACATCTCAAAATCCATGGATTCAATGAATATTTTCATTTTGTAAGTTGCCATAGGATCTCCTTCCTATTGTTAGGCCACTTTCTGAAGGAACCTTGCCCTGATACCAATTGATAAGTCACCTAGAGGGGGGGTGAATAGAGAGACCTCTGATTTTTTTCACTGTCAACTTCATACAAACATTAAATGAAACATACAGAAAAGATAAGGAAATTAGAACACTGTGATTTTTATAGTGGTTAGGCGATATGCTTAGTCGACTCTTACTGATTGTTCCCTTGAACAATCACCATTTCCACTATAAACCAGTACTTACACAAGGTGGGATTATGAGGCCAACTCCTCTTATAAAACCACTTTTACTGATACATGGAGATCGGCTCACATTGCTTGATACATGCAGATCATACAAGTAACACTCTTCTCTAATGCCTAGTACAAGCAGACTAGCCAACAACTGATCTTGAAAAATCCAACGGGATGAAAAATCCCTCAACTACTACTACTGTGAGTAAACAAAGAAAGAAACCTAAACTAGTTTAGCAGTGTGGAATGGCTCACTCTCTCACAGGGTATGATTAGTGGGTGTGATATCTCAAATGAATACGCAAGTGAGGTTTTAAAAATCCCAAACTCAAAAATCTGCCATTGAAGGGTTTCTGAAGCTTTTTGATGAACAATAATCAATCTTCTATTACTCTGTATTTTTCTCAACGTGTGTCTTTCTTGCTCAAGCGTCTTGTTTTTATAGAGGACCTTCCTTTGTAGCAATCCACAAAAATCAGTTCCTTAGGCTATTTGTACAAAGATAATCAGAAGAGCTTTCCAAAAATAACAGCTTTGTTCCTATCGTCCAAACACTCGAAGAAGGATAGTTACTGTTAGTCAAATTTGTCACGTTTTTATATCACAACTCAATAGATTAGATGTAAAGGATGAAAATAGGAATGAAATCGAAGCTAGATAAACAAAGGAATCCATTTCACCAAATCGATCTGTTGCCGAAAACAAGTCCAGATGCAAGTCTGTATGTAGGTCCAGTTGACCAGATATGAAGCTGAACGTGGAGCCGGTTGTGCAGCCAAAGAGTATCAGGTCGATATAGTGGCTTACCACTTTCTTCTCTAGTTTAGACTTTCCTCAATACTCCCTTGTAAGCATATCCGAAACACACATAAGGTATCCAATAAGTATATTCATGCCATAAGAAAAACTAAGGATGAATAGAACAAGTTTAAAACTCAACATATTCTTATTGCATCATCTAGACAAGAATCATCAAAACACCTTTATCCTTTCAAAAAGCATATTTAGAAATGATCATCATCTCTGGATTAGGTGTAGGGCAACCCAAGTATTGTGAAATACGCTCGGGGGTGATCCACACATTAATGCTTCTCACATCCACTATAATCAGTGTCAATATTCTTGGGTTTCATCATCGTGTAGAATGTCTCAACCATTCCCCGAATATACCCAGGCACCTCCATCAAGAACCACCACTATTCAAGTTTTTGCACAATCACATTCCCCACCGTCAAACTTTATTTTGAAACTTGCCTCTTGCACGTGACTTTCTTCTTCACTCACTTTTCCTCTCATTCTTTTGTTTCCTCTCCTCCTCCTCTGACACTCTTTGTTTCTTACTTGTAGACCCCCCTCCCCCGCGAATCTCCTTGCTTCTTTCTTTTAGAGCCCCCTGTGGGTTTAGGTTTTGGTATACGTTTTGGTTTATACTTGGATTTGGATCAAGGATTAGAACTTATAAGTTTCTTACCTTTATCCCTTGAAATTGACAAGTTGCATTGGGGGTTTTGAGTTCATCCCAACTGGGATTGCTTACATGGTCCGATTCTTCTTCCTCAGACATTGGTGGGGTGGGGTGGGGTGGGGTGGTGTGGGGTGGGGTGGGGTTAGGGTTAGGTTCTCCAATGGAAATACCCAACTCCTTCCTTTTAATCATATTCGAATAGAGAGAGAGAAGATCGATGGTCTTACCCGAAAATTTCATGCAAACATTGATTTAACTTGAGAAATCCACTTAGAAGCTCAAAATCCTCAAAACCCTAATCCCAAAATCTCCTCTTTTGGTTTCAGACTGAGAAGAGAGAGAGAGTCAGTGGTGGTCGATAGAGTTGGTGTAGATTGATGGTTGAAGAGAGAGAGAGAGAGAGAGAGAGAGAGAGAGAGATAGAAGGGAGTAGAATCAGTGCTCAGAAAACGGAACTGTCGTTCCCTCTCTTAATGGTTTTGAAATTATGTGAAGTGTTATAAAATTATAAACTGAAGGGTATTTATACTCAATAATGTTTTTTTGAATTTTCCCCCGATGCACAGGTGCAAAGATTTTGGAGGCATCGCTGTGTTTGCCTTTTTGTATCTCACTGTCTTCCCTGGAAAGAGGAGGCACTGGTGCTATGAGTTTCGAAGCACCAGTGCAAGGACCATTATGTATCTCACTAGGTTATGTTGCATGGGAGAGGTACCGGTGCTATGGCTTTTGAAGCACCGGTGCAAGGATGTATCTGCACTTTCTAAATTCTAGGCAAAAGGAGTAAGCACCGGTGCATTGAAATATGAAGCACCGGTGCTCTATGCTCTATGAAGTTTCCATCCAAATGGTCCATATTGATTGCATTGGTGTCATGGTTGTTTGAGGCATTGGTGCCCTCGCAATGTTATACTTTTCTTCTGTTTGAACACATTTGGTTGACCATTTGCGTACACGGGCACACCACACACACCACATATCACATATCACGTCCAACCTCATATTATCTGGTTTTCTATAGCTTGTCAATGAAATTGGGATGGACATGGTTCAAATTAAGGTCAATGGGACTCGTATGTGGTTTGGATCATGGAAAATGGCCTCACATAATTTCTCAAGTATGTCATGGATTCCACAATGATACATGTGAAATGTATACATGGCCTAGTTAATGCATCTATTGGAACAAGAAATGATGAGTTTGTTCATGTCGTGAGATGTGTAAATAATAAATCTCCACTCTGCACGATTACTTACTCACCCACACATTTCGATTCCAAATTGTTCAACATAGTTCACGGTTGTGCACATGCAACGAAGTGGCGAGTTTAATGTTCAACATCGTGTTTCATGAGCATATACAAAGTTAATTGTGACACTAAATAGGGGGAAACTACTTAAACATAATAATACACTAAATTTTCAAAAAAATTGCGCTCAAGGGACTAACACAAGAATGAGCTACTCCCCCCCACCCCCCCCAAACTAGAAAGTTGCATTGTCTCTAATGCAAGAATATCATGTATAGCACAAAGAAGGACGAGTACCTACGAAGTGGAATGTCAACCACCATAAACCTCGACCAAGTTTGAGAATTTGTCGCCACTTGTACTTTTTGTCATTGGAAGGGCTCCCGATGTGTACTCTTTTGGCTCCAACTTGTGGACCATAGTTAGTCACATAGGATCATCATTGATACTTTGTTGGACTCACAACCGCAATGTATAGTTGCCTAGCTTTGGGCCCCAAAATGCTACAATCGCCGCCACTTAGATCCAAACTAACAAGTCTGACGTGGTAGCATGTGCACCTCGCAAATACTTAACCACCAACTACATACTAAGAGCACATGACGTCAAACAAAATAATCTCATTAGTGGGTTAGTCCAGGAACAAAAATGATAATGATAAAATAAATACGACACTTAATACATAAATTCACCACATTCTTCACTTGAAAGACACGGGACTACTTTTCTCCTTCGATCAAAGACTGTGGTTCCTTAGTCATTGGAAGGAAAGTATACATAGGATTCAGCAATATCTTGACAAGTGGCGCTGTCATCTAATAGGCGGCCAACCCTTTGGGCTACCAAATTCCTTACCCGCCATCTCATACTGAAGCAATCTCCACGGAATTGGACATTAAAATCAGATGGTTTGGACAGATTTCACACTGCGAATTGTACCTGCCACTAGACCCAACCTCATTGGTACTATATACATAGCTTTGACAAGGTTGTTATACCGGACCGTTAGATGTCGTTCAAACACAACAAATACTAGCGGTATCTTAAACTCCATAGATGTATAGTCCCCTAGACTTCAAATAAAGCTCACAGACTCGAAGACTTAAGGTCCACATCATCCTTGATGGACTCCCCATAGGTGGGGTTACGCAATTCTCAACAGATTCCTTGGGATGAAAGTTCTTGAGGAAAGGATTTAAGTAGTGTCCATTCAACTTGAAGGTAGTCTCATTCTTGAAATTTTCAATTTCAACCGCTCCATGAGTGGAGACGGTTTTCACAATATAAGGACCACTCCATCGGGATCGTAATGTTTTCAAAAATAGATGAAGCCTAGAGCTATACAACAACATTTTTTGGCCGGGGTTGAATGTCTTATGAACAATATTCTTGTTGTGAAATGCCTTGACCTTACACTTGTAGATATAGGAATTGTCAAAAGCATCTAGGCAAATCTCCTCGAGTTCATCCAATTGCAACTTCCGATGAGCACCGGCTTGGGGCATGCGATAGTCCAACTGTTTAATAGCCCAAAATGCCTTGTGCACTATTTCCACCGATAAGTGGCAATCTTTGCCATATACCAAGCGGTATGGAGACATGCCCACAACGGTTTTGCAAGCAGTACAATAAGCCCACAAAGCATCGACAAGCCGAAGAGACCAATTTTTGCGATATGGGTTCACCGTTTCTCAAGGATGTACTCAATCTCCTGATTAGCCAACTCGGCTTGGCCATTGGTTTGGGGGTGGTACACAGTAGACACTTTATGGTTAACACCATATTTGAGCATGAGCATGACCATGGGCCGATTGCAAAAGTATTTACCTTGGTCACTAATTAGGACCTTAGACATTGCAAATCTTGCAAAGATATGTTCTTTGAGAAATTTCACAACAATCAAATGATCATTGGTGCGAGTCGGGATTGCCTCCACCCACTTGGACACATAGTCCACGGAGAGAGGGATGAAAAGATGCTCACAAGAGTTTGGGAAAGGTCTCATTAAGTCAATTCCCCAACAATCAAAGATTTCAACTGTAAGGATGAGGGTGAGGGACATCATATTTCGAAGGGATATGGCTCCCAATTGTTGACACCTATTGCAAGATTTATAATATTTGAAGGCATCTTTGAAGAGATTCACCCAATAGAAGCCACATTGTAAAATCTTGGTGGCGGTTTTCTTGGAAGAGAAATGGTCGCCACAAGCTTCGATGTGGCAAAATGAAAGGATAGCCCTTTGCTCATTGTTGGGCACACACCGCTATACAATCTGGTATAGGCCAAATTTGAACAAATAAGGGTCACTGAAGACAAATCTTCTGACTCCACTAAGAATTTTCTCTGATCTTTCAAAGTCCAATGTGGAGGGAGTTGTCCCATGACCGAATAATTGACAATATCGGCATACCACAGGCAACTCGAGCTGGCTAAGAGTTGCTCATCGGGAAAGGAATTGGGAGTTGATAAGTTGGTTGTACAGTCCTTGAATTCGAGACGCAACAAGTGATCTGCAACCACATTCTCAACACCCTTCTTGTCTTTGATGGTGAGATCAAGCTCTTGAAGAAGAAGTATCACCGGATTAGCCATACCTAAGCGTCAGGCTTGGCCATGAGATATTTAAGAGCGGCATAGTCGGAATGGACGATAGTGGGCTATCCTATGAGATAGGACCGGAACTTGTCAAGTGGGAACACGATTGCCAAAACCTCTTTCTCAGTGATAGTGTAGTTCAATTGGGCATCATTCAAGGTCTTGCTTGCGTAAGCAATGCCATGATGCACCTCTCCATCTCTTTGGCCTAGAATCGCCAATGATATAGTTGCTAGCATAACACATGAGCTCAAATGGTAAGCTCCAATTTGGTGGTTGCATGATGGGAGGCGTCATGAGAAAGCTTTCTCGTATTCATGTGTCTACTTAAACGGTGTGTCTTTAGGGAGAATATGACATAAGGGACGGGAAATAGCACTGAAAATTTAGATGAAGCTCTTATAGAAACTATTGAAATGAATTTTTTTTACATGTAAAAAAAATAACAACAGTGCCCAAATAATACGTTAGACATCAGATGCTTTAGTTTTGTTTTTCTAAGAAAAGGAAAAGTGAGTGAAACATGTCACTTAACAAATAAATACATTTTGTGTATAAATATGGTATATATGAAATACTTGCATTTTGGCATAAAAATTAGAGAACCATGTTAGTTCTCTTCTAGAAGACTATGGGGAAGCTAAAACAAAATATAAGAAAAAAGATAAAAGAAAAAAGTGCCCACATACTGATATTTGAAGTGGTGGCACTTTTCGTTAAAACAAATTTGAACAAGCTAAAGACTAGTGGGCTTAAAACATGGACAGTACTTACCATGCCATTTGTAGCATAAGTGTACTTTGTGGAGTTACCAGAGTAGGAGGAGTGGAAAGATGTTGGAGAGAGTGCACTCTAAGCGCAGGATGACGTAGTTTAGTGGTGACAGGGAAGATGACAATGATGTCGACAAATCGAAGACGAGGAAGCACATATCGTTGGTCATGAAATTCGCCAATTAATTGACCCGAATGGCCACCTCTGGCCCTGTCTCGTTCTCTGCCTTGTGCTCCTCATGGCAACGAAGATGCCGAATCTAACTTCAGATCTCTCTGCGGAAAAATTATTGAATGGATGTCCAAAGATTTGCTAAAGGGGCTAGAAGAGTTTGTACCAATATATGACACACGACCAATAAAAAATACATGTATGGGATGGGTTATGACCATTGCTTTGAAGTTTGGTTCGTTGCCTGGTGGTTCAATTCAGAGATGATTAAGAGTGGTGCTTTCAAGTTGTGGACATCATGGGTGTGTACACATCCACTTACTCTCAAGCCAAAATTGTACATTATGGGTGTGTACATCCACTCACTCTCAAACCAAAATTTTCACATCTCACTACGATTTCTTCTTCGACGCCCGCAAAAATCAATTCAATCCTCGTTGGAAGTTGACCGACGTAACCGTTCACCGCCAATTTGTTCTGATCACAAAATGCTTTTCCATTACGCCCCTAGTGGCCATATGATGGACAATTTCAAGCTTCATAATGACGCCCCTCGCAGCCTCAAGAAAATATTGACACCCCTCGCAGTCTCAGCTAATTATTGACACCACTTGCGGTCTCAAAAACTATCAATACCCTCCGTGGTCTCGAAAATATTGATACCCCCCTGTAATGCCCCGACTTTCGACAACGTTATTTAATTCTTTTTAATAGTATTGTATTTATCAAATCAGTTATTAAAAAGATAAATTCTTTTATTGCAGCGGAAAATAAAGTAAATACATTTTGAACTGGAATGACAAAAATATCCTTCTGAATTTATATTTATTTAAAATAAAGGACAAAACTAACTAGACTAAAGGCAAGGCAGCTAGATGGTAAACTCTTTGTCTACGGCCGTCGGCTCTTTCTTGTGCATTGGAAACTCCATCTGCACAACTCCATCCGTCATAAATGCCAGGGGCAGAAAAGTTGCTCAAGTGAGCAATGAAACTTAATAGAAAACGTTACCCAAAAAATCAAACCCAAAGGAAAATCAAACATGCATCATATTGTGGTATTGAAATAAGCTAAGCAGTTAAGTAGACATATAGGTTCATTATGCTTCTGTTTATTATGTTTCTAGGAATTTCATGGAAAAACTCCATCCCCTACCCTACTATATAACATAGACTACTCAGTTAATATCAATGAGGCCTTACCTAACAGGGTGTACCTGACTAAGATATTGACCCGATAAGAAAGGGACCTTCTACCGTCCACCCATGTCTAACTAGATCCGACCGATAACATGGCTTTGCTAGGTCAGATATCCACAAACCTTAGCTGTTTCTCTATAATCAACCCAAGAAAGCCTAAGACACTGGCCATCACTCCCTCGGGGTCTAGAGCTGCACTCACAGACGGCCTCAAAGTCACCTGCAATTGAATACGCCTACCTCCTAGTTGGGATCCTTTCATAAATAATAAGGAACCTTCAACCAACTACACCAACCTCCTAGTTGAAGTTCAAAACCCAATCACAACAACAGTCGACATCCAACAACATCACTTGTCACGTTGGGCAACACGATTATGTTTCATATTTTTCATTAACATCATTATTTGTCACGACACATTTTCACTATGTTATAATATTCACCTAACACCCTCCGCTTCATTGTTTCGGGTGACATTTGAATCAGTGTCCCTAATGTAGATTTTAGGTTTTCCCTCATAAAACTCCAATCACATAATCACGTTCTCAATGTCCAGCATTCGTTTAACATTTCTATGATAAATTTGCCATCATAACAACTGTAACTACGACAGTCTCCTCGAGTAGCATTGTTATGGATCGATCCCTGAGACCCAGTAATGAACGCGGACATATTATGCAAAACTCTACTAGGTGGAACTAGGGTTCATATCTCCGAGATCTCTCTGGTTTGATCTCGACAATTTTCATAGTTTGATCCTAATTGAATTTTGAGCACAGCTGTAATGATCTTGCTTGACTAGCCTTGAGATCTTCTACCGTAATCCTATTGCATCTTGATCGTGACTGAGTGTGGACTCAAAAATGTGATCTCCTAACCTTCACAGAATATCTCTCAATATTTTGAGTTTTAAGTTGTCTCTGACCTAAAAGGTATAGCGATATATATATAGACAAAGATAAGGAACCCTAAGAGAAGTATGGGTTGGGCTTCCTATATAATTTAGAATTCCTAATCCAATCCAGTTTAATTCTAAATTATATAAATTATAATTCATACCACTACAGAATTATAATTGCATTCTCTTTCCATATCTCAAAATTATATTCGAGCTCCATGTTATTAAATGATTATTTATCACCACACGTTAAGATTACTGATATCCGTTGATTAAAATAAATTACGGACAATTTATTTAATCAACATCTATTAAAATTGCTTAAGACTTTTCATTTAACTAATTTGTTATGTCAGATACTAATATCCATCTGCATGGTTTGACATAATCAAAACTTATAGATTTCCTCAAGAGGATATCATCAATCCCTATAAATGGACGTGAATTCCATTAATAATTAATAGTTATCATACACTTAATATTGTGACTCAACTCATCGAGATTATTGGCCCACAAGACCTTACTCTATATGAATCAAAGTCAACAACATTAAATGGATACATCTATTAATTATCTTTGGGTTAAGAGCACAAGAATTCATAATAACTATGAGATGCGAATTGTATTATATTGTCAGTATAAATACAATTATCTCAAAGTGATCATGTTCAATACACACAAAGTATAATAACACAGTTAATTAAAACTATACCATTTTTCGTAGTCAAAACAGACCTACTAAAACACTGTGATACAGTCCTACTAGTGGTGTGTCCAATTTCACGTAAGACTGTGAACCAAATGTTAGGGATCAATTCTCAAGACCCAATGATGGACACGTACAGTTTATACAAAAAAAAAAATATAAAACCCTATTAGGCAAAATTAGGGTTCATACCTTCGAGATCTGTCTAATTTGATTCCAATTATCTTTGCAGTTTGATCCTGATCGAACTTTGAGCAGGGCTAGAATGATCTTGCTTGACTGATCTCGATATCTTCTACCGTAATCTTATTGCACCTTGATCACATATTGAGGGTGGGCTCGGAAACGTGATCTCTTTGCCTTCACAAAACCTCTTTCAATCTTTCGAATATCAAGTTGTATTTCACTTGGAAGGCATAGCGGTGTATATATAGACAACGATAAAGACCCCTAGGAGAAGTATGAGCTGAGCTTCCTATATAATTTTGGATTCTTAGTCTAGCCCGGATTAATTCCGAATTATATAAATTATAATTCATACAACTACAGGATTATAATTGCATTCCCCTTCCATATCTCAAAATTATATTTCGAGCTCTATGTTATTAAATGCTTATTTATCTCCCCACGTTAAGATTACAGATACCCATTGATTAAAATAAATTACTGACAATTTATTTAATCAACATCTATAAAATTTTTTGAGACCTTCCACTTAACTTATTCGTTATGTC
>JABCMJ010008291.1:0-14760 GCA_014822125.1 Arbutus unedo
CCCCCCCCCCCCCCCCCCCCTCGCCGGGATCAACTAACACCCAGAACACATCCTGAAAGCAATACTTTCTCAGAGAGGATGGCCTCCTCCATCTCACTATTCCTTCTCCCTTACTTCTTTGCTTTCACGATTGCCGCAACCAGCCCCATAATCTTCCTCAATTCAAGCGAGCCAACTTCATGGCTCAATGACAACTCAATCGACATGAATGTAAACAGTACCGATGGATCAAGAGTAAGACCCATTCTATCAAGAACAAAGAGCCTCGGCTTTGTTTGCGGATTCTACTGCACCGGCAACTGCACCTCTTATTATTTTGGCATTATCGTTGTTGGCGGAGGCAATCCAGCCATGGTATGGTCAGCAAAACCAGACAATCTGGTGAGCGATAACTCCAGCTTGATACTAACTCAAGATGGGGATTTAGTGCTCCGAGATTCTGGTGGATCTGATGTTTGGTCGACCAAAACAGCAGGGATCTCTGTGGTGGGGATGAACTTAACCGAATTGGGCAACTTGGTTCTGTTTAATGAGACAGGAGGTGTTGTTTGGCAGTCTTTCGATCACCCCACTGATACATTGCTGGCAGGGCAACGGTTATACGAGAATCAAAGGCTCGTTTCCGGTTTGTACTATGCAACTTTAACAATGGCTTCTGGACTTGCTGCATTTACTCAGGTGGGTGATGGATCACAGATGTATTATCAGTTGGTACCAGAGGCAAATTCAACAGATCAGGGTTCACAGGAAGGCCGTTGCCGGCTTATAGCGACAAACGACGTCAATACCTCGGATTACGCAGATCTCCTAACTGGAGGATTCCTTGTCAACTGGGGAACATCCCAAGAACAGGTTGGATCAAACCGCTCGTTGGAATCGTCTATTGAGTACATAAGACTCAATAGCGATGGGGGGTTGAAGTTATACAGGCATGAACCAGCAACTGGGATGAAGGATATTGTCGATATGGTCACCAAAGATCTTGGAGTCTGTCAACATCCTCGCCACTGCGGGGACTTCGGCTTCTGCAATGAAGGGAAATGTGGTTGTCCTAAAGGAGTCAATGGGTTTCAAGAATCCAATGGTGGATGCTCCAGGATTAACCCCTTGTGCCAAGCTCCCCCTGCTAAACAAGAACTGGTTGAAATGAAAAATGTCAGTTACTTCAATATCATTGATTCAAATGCAGCAGTTTCAAACATCACAGATGCAGACAGCTGTAAACAAGCTTGTCTACATAATTGTTCATGTGGCGCTTCATTTTACAGGTATGACAACAATAATGATTCAAATGGGTTGTGTTATATGCCATCAGAGGTCTTGTCGATTAGAGAAGGAGAAATTCCAAACTACAACTTCACATCAACAGCATACATTAAAGTAGACATACCAGCTGAGGGACCAGCTGAGGGACCAGCTGAGGGACCAGCTGGGGGTAGACCTTCAAGAAACCGAAAAAAACTAATAGTGATAATAATAGCAGGTTCTGGTTCTGCTGTCCTTGCGATATTCTGTCTCTTGATGGTGATATTCCGGGCAAAATTTAACAAGATCTGTCTCTTGATGGTGATATTCCGGGCAAAATTTAACAAGACAAGCACAGAGGATGTGGATGATTATATACGACAAGTTCCGGGAATGCCAGTTGGGTTTACGCATGAACAACTTCGTGTGGCAACGAAGGATTTCAAGGAGAAACTTGGTGGCGGTGGATTTGGCTCAGTGTTCAAGGGAGTGCTGCCGGATGGCACTGAGATTGCAGTGAAGCGATTGTACAAAATGGGCCACGCAGTGAGGGAATTCATAGCAGAAGTTGAAACAATTGGCAGCATCCACCATTTCAATCTGGTAAGATTGGTTGGGTTTTCTGCAGATAAATCTTGCCTACTCGTATACGAGTATATGAGTAATGGGTCTTTAGATAACTGGATCTTCTATAGAGACCAAAAACCTCATCTTGACTGGGAAACCCGAAAGAAGATTATTCTCCAGATAGCCAAAGGATTGGCCTATTTGCATGAAGAATGCAGACAGAGAATCATTCACCTTGACATAAAGCCACAAAATATTCTCTTGGATGCAAATTTCAATGCCAAAATCTCGGATTTTGGGTTATCTAAACTAGTAGACAGGGACGACAGCCAGGTCCTGATCACTTTGAGAGGAACTCCTGGATATATTGCTCCAGAATGTGGCCACCATTCAAAAATCACGATAAAAGTTGACATCTACAGCTTTGGGATTGTTCTCCTTGAAATAGTTACGGGGAGAAGAAATTTAGATGGAACTCGATCAGAATCCAGCAAACATCTGCTCAGTTTGATGCAGAACAAGGCAAGGGAGGATCACTTACTTGACATTATAGAGTATTTGGAAGAGGATACGCCTCAACATCGAGAAGAAATGGTGAGAATGATAAGAATTGCAGCATGGTGTTTACAAAATGATCAGACAAGAAGGCCTCTTATGTCAACAGTGGTGAAGGTTTTGGAAGGAGTGATGGAGGTTGATCCAAACATCAGTTATAAGTTCACACATGCAATGGGATCTACTTCTATTGCCAATGGCCATGTTTCTGCAACGCCACAAGCATCAGTTCTTTCTAACCCTAGATGAAAAGCAGCAATTCAGGTAAAAGGAAAGCGGAGAGTTCATGTACTCCAATTTAGCATCGAAATATTTGCAAACAGAATTCATGATTCTTTTCTGTGATCTAGTAGTCAGATTATTCTTTGTTACTTGTCCGGAAGACATGCCCAAACTTACTTGTTTGGCTCACATTCTTCTACTACTATTTCATCTAAACAAACAATCTTAATGATATGCTAAAATGTTGTTTTCTGAGTTGATAGTTATTTTCACAAGAAAATAAATGCAAGATCAAAAGCTAATCATTTTCTTTGTTTTAAAAACACGAAATAACAAAAGGAAAAACCAAAATAAAACAAGCTCAAAACAACAGAAAAGGAAGCAACAGAAAATGGCTTCTGCTTGGAAGGTTACATTGAAAAAATTACAGAGTCAATAGTGTATAAACTAGTGGCTGCTGTGTTCCATTCTGTACTCAATAGCTGCTCCATCAGAAGAACAAAGTACATCTCCGTATATGATTCTCCAAGAACCACAAACACATTAAACAGCCTCACGTGTCAGATACTCTCTGGACATATGTGAACACTTGCTCAAATATATGTCAAATTCTTTATTTATATTTTGACAGGCTAGGGCACAATGAGAACATGCCGGGAAAACGTATGACCCCAAACTGCAATTTTAAAAGTTTGGGGAAGGTATTTTTGTTGGATTATGTTCAATCTCCATCGTGTTAGAGTGAATTTAATAAGCTTCATGTGCTTTGTTAGAATAGTAGAGTTAGAATATAATCCCATATTGATCATGTGTAGTCTCCTAATTAGATTGCTGACTATATAAATTAAAGCATATATGATAGGGTAACTTAACACCCTATATACTTCTATTTCCCTCTCTCTCTTTCTTTCCAATAACATGGTATCAAAGCGGGTTCTGATTCCGCCATGAACCCTAATCTATTCCATCTCAACCCTGATCTCCTAGAAACCCTAACCTAATCATATTCAACCCTGGCCCTAATCCTACCAAACCCTAGCCCACGCTAGCAGCCGCACACCGCGTTCACTGTTCACAGTGGCACTGTTCACAGCGGCACTGTTCACAGATACAAGTGTTTATTGCGCACTGTTCAAGTCGTCACTGTTCATTGGAGTACTGCTCACTGTTTTACACGATGTTATTTTGGTACTTTTAGGCCCTTCGTTTGCTCTCCTGGTACTTTTATGTCGTTCTTATGGTTTTTGAAATTTTTCCTCCATGCCCATATGTTATTTGCTCTCGGTGGTATTTCGTTATGTTGACATATTAGGTGGTTATTGATTCTTACTTTGATTGGTGTTTTGGTGATCGGTTATCGATCCGTTGTTGTCTTTGATCTATTGGTGGGTTTTGCACTATGTTTGCAACAGAGTCTGACTCTGCTACCTCCACTGTTACTCATACTATTACTAGTTCTTCTCGCTTCCGCGACAGGAGGCCTATTACTTCCATTCTTTTGAATGGAAAAAATTATGCTCTTTGGGCCAAGGCTATTGAGATTTATTTTGAGGGCGATTCCACCACACAGTGGCTCACCGATGATCCTCCTGCGCCCTCTAGCTCCACATTTGCTGCTTGAAAATCTGAGGATGCACGTATTCGAACCGATCTATGGAATTGTGTGGAACCCCAGATTAGTAGTCCTTTGATGTTTTTACCCATCGCTAAGCAAGTTTGGAAACAGGTTCAGGAGATGTATTCAGGGGTTAACAATCTTTGCCGGACTTATGATCTTCACCAGGCCTTTTTCTCGCTGACCATGGGCGTACAGTCTTTGAAATCTCATTATACTCGATTTTGTGGCATTTGTGAAGAGATCAAGATTGCTGAGCCTATTTCTGCTGATATTCAGGTTATGGAGCGCCAGCGCCAGTCTTTGTTTGTTGCTCGTTTTCTATCCAGTTTGCCTTCTCCCACATATGATTCCGTTTGTTCGCAGCTTTTGGGAGACCGGACTTTACCATCTCTTTGTGAGGTATTTAGTCGTATTCGTTAGGCTTCCATTTCGGATAGTGGTTCTACTTCTACATCTCCGTTATCCTCTGACCGTTCGACTTTAGTCACTACAGTTCTCTGTGGCAGTTATTCTCGTGGTGGTTCGACGTCAGGGGGAGTTGGCCGTGGTAGTATCAGTCATGATTCGGGCCGAGCTAGTTCCAGTCGTGGTGGTTTTGGTCGTGACTCTAGCCGTGGGGGTCGATCATTAGCCAGTGGTGGCCACAGCCGTGGGCGGGTGCCTCATCACTGCACTTGGTGCAATGCTAATAATCATACTATTGACTATTGTTGGGATCTTCATGGTCGCCCTGTCTGCTCACCAGGTCACTGTTTCTGAGGATAATGGTTCGCAATTATCTTCCAGTCTCGCCCCTCGTATAGTCACTATTCCCGAGGATGAGTATCAACAATATCAGCACTATCGGTCTACTCACTAATCCTTTGCCTCCACTGCTACGCTTGCTCAGACAGGTCCACCTTCTTCCTATCTTGCTTTCCAAACTCTTTGGGTCATTGACTCTGGGGCGTCTGATCATGACTAGTACTCCTATTATCTTGTCTGATTGTCGTCCCTCTGGGACTTCTTCTCGTGTCACCTTGGCTGATGGCTCTACTACTTCTATTGCTGGTTTGGGTTCTATTCCATTGACTTCTTCTCTTAGTTTAGATACTGTTTTACATGTTCCCCGCTTTCCTTTTAGTCTTATGTCTGTTAGTAAGATTACCAAAACCTTAAACTGTTCAGTTACTTTCTTTCCTGATTCTTGTGTCTTTCAGGATCTCAGGACGCGGACGAAGATTGGTGGCGGTGTTGAACGTGGTGGTCTCTACTATTTTTTGGATGGCGAGCCGTCTACCTCTGTTGCTTTCCAATCCACCGTTTCCCCTTACCAACATCACTGTCGTCTTGGCCATCCGTCGCTTCCCAACCTTAAACGGATGGTCCCATCATGTAGTCGTGTTGAGTTGCTTCCTTGTGAAGCATGTGAGTTTAGTAAGCATCGTCGTGTTTCCTTTCCCTCTAAGGAAGACCGTCGTGTGTCAAGTCATTTTCATTTAGTGCATTCAGATATTTGGGACCCTATGCGCATCCCGTCCTGTTCTCACTTTCAGTATTTTGTTATTTTTGTGGATGATTATTCTCATACTACTTATGTTTATCTTATGCACTACCGTTCTGAATTACTCTCCATCTTTACATCTTTTTACAAGGAAATACAAACGCAATTTGGAGTACCTATTCAAAATTTTCATTCTGACAATGCACGTGAATATTATCATCATACTTTATCACAGTTTTTGGATGCACATGGGGTCTTGCATCAATCCTCTTGCGCTCGGACTCCACAGCAAAATGGAGTTGCCGAACGCAAATTGGGCCACATTTTGACGGTCACTCGTGCTCTCTTATTGCACGTGCATGTTCCTAATCTTACTGGAGTGAGGCCCTGCTTATTAATCGGTCACTACCGTATGCTCTCTTGTGTCCTAATCGCCCCCTTTACTCCCTTCCTCCTAAAATTTTTGGCTGCACCTGTTATGTTCATGCCTTAGATCCTGATCGGGACAAGCTTGCTCCCCGGTCCATTAAGTGTGTGTTTTTGGGCTATTCACGTACTCAAAAGGGATATAAATATTATTCGCCATCTCTTCATCGGCATTTTGTGTGTACTGATATTACTTTCCATAAGTCTGTCCTCTTTTTTGCAGGAGCCACTTCTTCTTCCGCAGACATACCCGCCTCTTTTCCTCTCCTGACACCCCTTCCTTTACCCACCACACCCCCTTAACTGCCCCTTGCAGGTATATATTCGTCGTCCAAAAGAATCTCCGCCACCGCTTCCGCCCGCTACTGATTCTTCCCCGCTGTCCGAAGATCCGTTCGTCTCCTGCTCCAGCGTCTCCATCTCCCGCTTTTTTATCCATTGCTCTCCGCAAAGATACTCATACTTGTACTACTTCTCATCCCATTGCTCAGTTTGTTTCTTATGCTCATCTTTCCCCATCTCTCCGTAGTTTTTCTTCTTCTATCTCCTCTATTTTTGTTCATAACACTGTTCATGAGGCCCTGTCCATTTCTGAGTGGCAGACAGCTATAAAGGAGAAGATGACTGCTCTTCATAGCAATCATACGTGGACGCTGGTCCTTCTTTCTTTCGAAAAGACTACTGTTGGGTGTCACTGGGTATTTACTGTGAAATATCATCCTAATGGCACTGTTGAGCGCTACAAAGCTCGTCTTGTGGCCAAGGGTTACACTCAAACTTATGGTGTTGACCATGTTGAAACCTTCTCCCCGGTTGCCAAGCTCGGCTCTGTTCTCATTCTTATTTCTCTCACAGCCAACCTTGGTTTTTCCATTTTCCAGTTGGATGTCAAAAATGCCTTCTTGCATGGCGATCTCATTGAGGAAGTTTTCATGGAGCAACCACCTGGGTTTGTTGCTCAGGGGGAGTCCTCTCAGGTATGCCGACTTCGGAAGGCCCTTTATGGACTTAAACAATCTCCGAGAGTTTGGTTTGGTAAATTCAGTGATGCTGTCATGCGTTTTGGCATGAAGCGGTGCCAATCTGACCACTCTGTTTTCTCTCTCACATCCGACCAAGGAAAAATCTTATTGATTGTCGATGTTGATGATATTATTATTATAGGTGATAACAAGAAGGGGATTGATGATCTGAAACTTTTCCTACAACGCCAGTTCCAAACCAAAGACTTAGAAAAACTGAGATACTTTTTGGGTATTGAGGTTGTCCGTTCTAAGAATGGTATTAATCTATCACAGAGGAAGTATGAGCTAGATATTCTAGAAAAGACTGGTTGACTAGGATCAAAGTCTGTTGAGACTCCTATGGACCCTAATGTCAAATTATGTGTTGATCAGGGGGAGTTGCTTTCTAGTCCAGATTAATATCGCCGTTTGGTGGAAAAACTAAATTATCTTACTGTTACTCGTTCGGATATTTCATTTGTCGTTAGCCTAGTTAGTTAATTTATGTCTGCTCCTCGTATTCCCCATTGGGAAGCTGTTCTACAAATTGTGAGGTATCTCAAGGCTCATCCGGGACGTGATCTGTTTTATCATACAAGTGGACACTTGCAGGTTGAGGCATTCACTGATTCTGATTGGGCAAGCAATCCATCTGACAAGAGATCCACTAGAGGATATTGTATCTTCCTTGGTGGAAATCTTGTTAATTGGAAAAGGAAGAAGCAAATGGTAGTTGCGCGATCTAGTGCCGAGTCCGAATATAGAGCTGTGGCTCACACGACTTGTGAGATAGTTTGGATACGTTCATTTCTTGAGGAGATAGGGTTTCTAGTGCAGGAGCCAGTAAATCTATATTGTGATAATAGAGCAGCCATTCATATTGCGTCCAATCCAGTATTCCACGAGAGGACTAAACACATCGAAGTAGACTATCACCTTGCACGAGAGAAATTGACCGGCTGTGTTATTGCTACTCTGTTCGTGTCCACCGATGCTTAATTAGCCGATATGTTTACTAAACCGTTGTTCAAACCACAGTTGCAATTACTTTGTGACAAGCTAAGACTTATCGACATTTACTTTCTTGCTTGAGGGGGAGTATTAGAATATTAGAGTTACAATATAATCCCACGTTGATTTTGTATAGTCTCCTAATTAGATTGTTGCATATATAAATAAAAGCATATGTGATAGGGTAACTTATCACCCTATATACTTCTATTTCCCTCTCTCTCTTTCTTCCCAATAAGATGCTCGAACCAGAATGATATTTGAAAGACATTTCACTCTCAGCATCATGCAAGCATATAAGCCTGGTGTAACAATATTAGAGTCCAACTCATACAATATCCAAAGTACACTCTAAGACTAATTAGAGCATCAGATCAAGTAAACAATACATTTAGCTAATCACATCTGCTTATTCAATTCTTAGACATTAAAGGAACCTAGTAAAAATAATGCAGACCTTAAACTCATAGCACTATGTGGCTCAGATCATACTGCACTGAAATATTAACAACTACCAACCTCTACTTTTCTCAACTTCTTGTGATTTTTGCTGATGAAACAGATCTCACTTGAAGTTCTGATTGTGTAAGACCTTAGTTAGGTAAACCTAAGACACCAATCCTAGTTTGCATACAGAGCAGACATAATATAACCAGCAAAGGCTCGAAGAAAGATCGTCGAGACTCCTCCTGGACTTAATCACATCATCTAGCATCTAAAAACGTCGAACACATACCACCTTTTCAAGCACAAGGAAAACGATAGCCTCCCATCACCTGAGAACACAAAGTGAAAAATGCAACCATAACAAGAAATATTACCACCAAGGGAGGAAAAAAAAAAAAAAGGTGAGGGTTTTGCTTTTGAAGCAAGAGCGATTAATACGAGCTAAAAGCGAGTGTGCTCCCTTATCTGGGCCAGAGAAATGATCTGCAGAAGCGTGTGCTGAGGCGATTCTTTTGTGCATCAAATTAAAATTGTGATTTCATGATGCGCACACATCCATATTGAATATGTATTATATGCTCAGAACCTTCTCATCCAGATCTACCAAAGGGATACATTCCAACATAAAAGTACGCAACATATGCGTGTTAATTTTGCACCTAGTCCTTATTTTCTATGGCTAAAGGCCACTTAGAACAACAATCAGTTTATGTCTTGAAAAATATGTACTAAAATGTTGCTGTAAACCAAGTTCCCAAGAGAGACCGGGGGTCATACTGGTTCATGAATGCAATGCAAGTCTAGATCTTTTGCCTCCATCTAGTACTTCACTTAAATGAGTGTTTATGTTCACGCGCAGCTGAGCAACAGCATCACTAATGGCCATGCAATCTCTTGGCGATTCTCAGAACAGACAACTACTACTTCAAACATGGAAATCAAGCATTCCTTATTTTTTTTCACTATTTAGCATTCTTCTGATTCTGAAGCAGCCTTTGATCCATGATGCCTGCTACATATTCTGGCGAACCTTCAGAACATGTCTAATAAGAGGATGCCAAACTATACACATCACCAAATGCCGACACTTCATTTCCAAGGCAGTGCTCTGCAATTATGCGGAGGAGTAAAGTGTGCAGGCTTAGTGCAGATTTGTGGTGTTTTGGGTATCAACTGCAGGTAGTTTTACCCTTTTCTATGAATCTGCCCGCGTGGTGATTCCAACTTATCATCCTCCATGTTTTCCACTAGCTCCAAAATGAATTTTCCTGATCACATGCAACTGGGCAACAACATCACTAATGGCCATCCGATCTCTTGGAAGTTCTTCCGAACAGGCGATTCCAACTTTAAGTATTGATATCAAGCACTCCTGATTTCTTTGACCACTAGAAGAGCCATGATAGGAGTTGCTTGACCTTGCCTCCACCTTTTCCCTTTGTTGGAACAGTGTTGGATCAGCAATTTCCTCTATTTGTTCAGGCAAAACCATCTTAACAAAATTATGGAGACTCAACTTATCAGAAAACATGTCATTCGTAGGTCTCTTCCCCGTGAACAACTCCAATAAGAGGATGCCATAACTGTACACATCACCAGATGTTGACACTTCATTCCCCATACCATACTCTGCGATTCATGAACTAAATGCAATAAATACGGCTGTAACTAACTTACTCATACGCAAATGAAACAACAGTATGTGCCAGTTGCAGACTTCTAGAAAAGACATTGGAAAGGCACATACTGGATTGTTTAAAGGAACTTTGTATGATGCTCCATAAAAAGACTTATCCAATTGGAACTAAGAACAAAGTGCAGAGTTAATATCTATCTGTATGAATTTAGATTCAACTTGGAAACTGAAGTTCAAAAGAAAAACATTAAGGAGCCTGAGAGGCGTATCTACCTGGAGCAGCATAGCCAACGGAGCCTCTTATGCCAATAGAACTTGATTGATCATGGAATCGAGAAGAGTTAAAGATGGCTTTGGGAAAGAATCTAGCCAAGCCGAAATCACCAACATGTCCAGTCATTTCATCATCCAAAAGAACATTGCTCGGTTTCAAATCACAGTGCACGATAGGTTCAGGGCAATGATTGTGAATATAATCCAGCGCAGAAGCAACATCAATGGCAATATTTAACCTCTATAGAAGGTTTAAATGCCGTGAGTCCTCAGTCGTTGCATCTTCATTCTCTTTTGGATGCAGCCACTCATCTAGGCTCCCATTGACCATGAACTCATAAACCAGGGCTTTGAAATCATTTCCATGGTAGTCAATGCTCGAACATGCTGTAAGCACCTTTACAAGGTTCCGGTGTTTCATGCTCTTCAAGGCCTTGCACTCAGCTAGGAAACTCTTTGATGCCCCATGGAATTCAAGGTTTAGTACCTTCACTGCAACAACTTGTCCACCTTGATCAAGAATTCCTCTATACACTGAACCAAAACCACCCACTCCGACTAAGTTGGCTTCAGAGAACCCACCAGTAGCTTGACGTAGACTTTGATAGGATACTTTATGAAATGTGTTCCCCACAATACCAAAAGAGGGTGCTTCTGTTCTCCTTCTAAACCGAGAACAATACAGAAAATAGATGATCAGAAGCACTCCTACCAAGCCAACAGCTGCGGGAATTACTATTTTCAGGATAAGAGAAGAACTTTTCCTCCTAGACCCTTTGGAGTTGCAACTGTGTAGGTTTAATTCTGGTACGTCACCACAAAGCCTGTCATTTCCCTGAAGAAAAACTACAGTTGCATTCTTGAAGATGCCTCTTTCTGGTACCATACCCTCAAAATTGTTGGATGATAGATCTAATTTCTGCAAAAAGATAAAGTCGCCCAAAAAGTCTGGGAGTTCTCCTGACAAATTATTGTGAGAAAGATTTAGGTACTCCATACCTCTCAAATTACTGAAAGATGGAGGAATGATCCCTTGGAAGTTATTAGCCGCCACATGCAACAATCTCAATTTTACACAGCTGCCGATGGTTGATGGAATATCACCAGATAACATGTTGTTAGAAACATCCAGCACTTCTAGGTTTTTCATACTTCCAACTTCTACTGGAAGTGAGCCAGTCAAATGGTTCTCAGATAAAGTCAGATTCAACATTGATGAGAGGCTTGCAACTTCTCTAGGTATGGAACCATTAAAATTGTTTCGATCAAGACTTAAAACTTGCAACTGCTTGCAATTCCCGAGATTTGAAGGGATGTTTCCATAGAAATTATTTTCATCTAAATAAAGTTCGGTTAACGAACTTAAATTTCCCAAGAACAATAGGATACTCCCAGAGAAATTGTTGCCGGAAAGACTCAACCGTATTAGCTTTCGAAACTTCCCAATACCAGATTGGATTTCACCTGTAAATTCATTGTTCCACAAATGAAGTACCTCCAAATTGACCAGATTCTCCATTCCTCTTGGGATGTTTCCAGATATTTTATTGTTGTCCATGGCAAGTATAGCCAGAGAAGTAGAGAAATTGCAGATGGAATCTGGCAACACCCCGCCAAAGTTATTAACATTTATAGCAAAAAGAAACAAATAGGTTGCATTGATCAAAGAGGGGAGAAAGTTTAGATCATTAGCTTCCCCAGTTCCGAGATAATTACGAGAAAAACTTAATGACCTTAGGTTATGCAACTTCCCTAGTGGAGGAACCTTCCCAGTGAATCTATTGTTTCCCATTGAAACGATTTGTAGCTTGGAGGCATTGGAAAGCGATAAAGGAACTGATCCGGTAAATAAGTTACTACTAGCTCCAAGGAATTCGAGATTAGGAAAATTTAAGCCTAGGTCTGATGGAAAGCTCCCTTCAAGTCGATTCTTTCCCACATCAAGCGCTCGGATGGACGAGATATTGAAGATTGAAGAAGGAATTATACCAACTAACCTGTTTTCTGCCATTCCGAAACCTCTGAGGTCTGTCAGTCGGCCCAGCACGTCGGGTATATTCCCATTGATACTATTCTGCAGGGCAATAAAAGTTTGAAGAGACGACAGATTTCCCAAAGTAGGGGGAACAACTCCTGTTAGATAGTTTTTCCCAAGTGCCAGTACCTTGAGGTTTGACAAGGAACCAATCTCCTCCGGGATTTTCCCTTCCAGCCTATTCAGAGACAAGTACACCTTAGCAAGGCTAGAAGCAGCAGATATATTAGCAGGAATTTCGCCGCTAAATGAATTATTGCTTAGCGTCAATATTTGCAGTCTCTGCAAACGACCAAGTTCTGGTGGGATTTGATGACTTAAGCTATTGTTTTCCAGCCATATTTCCCTAAGGAAGCTTAAATTTCCAATGTGAGGCGAAATGGACCCTGATATTTCTTGATCATTAAGGTCTAGCACGATGACCCTTTGGTGACGACGTCCACATGTTACACCACTCCACTGGCAGAAATGGGAAGATTCGTTCCAGGAATTCAGAGCCCCAGAGGGACCACTGGTTATTTCGGCCTTGAATGCGAGCAAGGCTAATCGATCAGTCTCATTCCCACCGAGCACCAATCCGGCTATAGGAGGAATGCCAGAACATAAGCACAAGAGGGCAAGAAAGCATAGAGAAAGATGAAATGGCAACGACTCCATGGCTAAACCCGTCTGGGGATTGGACAACTCTCTATGAATGTGAAGGGATAGAATCTTGACTGTTTCTGCCACGCACTTGAGTTATGTTGGAACTTATGGCTTATAGAGAGCGCGATGCTTTTGGCCCATCATGGTTCATGGTTGTAGTTAGGCAAAGGTCCAATAGTTCGGAGGTGTGGGGGCCTTCGTCCTGTAGTACGGTACGATAGTTTAGTTACCTAATTAGAATTGAATTTTAATTAGAGTTAGTTTACCTAATTAGAATTGGATTAGAATTGAAATAGAGTATGACTGCTGTAAAACTCTAGATATTGTATCAAATAATAAATCTCGCTATATTCCAGTAGATGTATGCGGTTTTGAAAAACTACACAAATCTTGTATTGATCTTTTTATTATTTTCCTATTTTATATTGTGTATATGATTGATAGATTGCATTTACAAATATTCATCCATATCAACCCAAAATTCATAGACCATCATGCATCAGCCACACAAACAATCAGGAGTCAGGACTCTTCAGTTCTTTACTTCCCTTTCTTCTTCCTTTTTTTTTCAACTATTCATCAAATCACCTTTTCATATTTGGCATTCTTGTGTTTTTTTCTTCTCCCTGGCCTAATAAAAAAGGTTGACAGAATGACAGGCAAATTTTATCAAACCAACAATAAAAGGAGATAGTGGAGTCAGCTTTCTTGACAGAAAGTCCAATTTCCCCAAAAGATATGGAAATGTATGATTTGTTTGATTCCGGGAGGAATAAGGAAGTACTGTGATAGGAAGAGGAAGGTAGAGGTCTTTGTTTGTCAGAGAATTCAAACTGACTTGATCTAGAAGCCACAATTTTCAAAAGGTTTAGAGATACGCAACTTCAGAAGGCCCACCAGAGCAACTCTATTCCAGCCAGGGCTGGCTGGTCCAAGACATAACCCCATCAGGCTATCACCACAGAAAGTACAGCAGTGTAACTAAAATGGTAAGTTTAGCTATTTTACATATTCAACGTTTAAAAAGACATAAAGACTAGCTATTTTAGTTTTAGGAATAATCACTAGGTATTTTATTGAGCAACTATTCACAAGGTAAAGAGTAAATTATTATTTTTTTAACACATGTTTCTCTCTCTCCCTCTCTTTCTGTCACCAATATGTTTACTGAAGCAAAGAAATAATATTGTTTTAAAGAAGAATAGTCAAAATACCTATTATTGCTAACTCATGATAAAAAATCACTAGCTAAAGTAACATTTTAGCTATTTGACTAGTAATTTTAGATAAGTGTTGACCCCTCGTTAGGTTTGGTTTTTAACACCCAACTACTTTACTAAATAGGACCCCATTAAAAAGAAATGCTCAAGAAAAAAAATTTCAAAAATGAAAAAGAAAAAGAGAAGAAAAAAAGAATTGGACTTTTTATGGTACTAATTCTAGAGCAACAAAACAAAGAGGAGAAGAACTGAAGTACAGACTGCACATGAGTGAGTTCGTGGGACGCGGGGGAGGTGTTGTGCATTAAAACGCGTAGTTTTAATGCATAGTAAAATTTTTTTTTTTGTGTTTTGTGCACGTAACTTATTAACA
>JABCMJ010008297.1:0-14503 GCA_014822125.1 Arbutus unedo
GCCTTCGCCTGAGGCAAGAAAACAGAACCAGCATAAGTATTTGCAGATTTATGTCCAGAATAATGATTGTAAAAGTACAAGTGCTAGCATGAATTCCCCAATCAGAGGAAACTGCAATCTGCAATTGCTAATCAAAAGTGAGGGAGATCTTTGGGGAATATTCGCTACGAATTAACATATTTTAGTAATGCGTAGGTATAAGGTAATTCACAGTGCTGGCAGATCAGAAGTACAGTGGGTAGCACGCGATAATGATCCACAAAACCATTATAGATGGCAAGAAAATAGTCCAAAAAACAAGAATGCTAAGAAACCTTTAATCAGTAGATACATTATGTGATATTTGATGGGCAACAGTGCAAAGGCATCAAATTTTTGACAATCCATCTATCCAATCTGATAAAGCAAATTGGCAGGAGTCATGTAGTTCCACTAAATAAGAGATAAAGAGAACCATACACTTCATGTCACAATTATTCACTCTAAGTAATACTAAGAGCCCAATAAAAGTCCTCTTGTACTTTAGTGATATTCAAAACAGCCAAGCAACCAACAATTGTCCCGGAGGAAGCTTGACAGAAGCTCTACGGAACATATTAAAACCTTAGCATCTCTTGTGCAGATGCTTGAACTGGCAGGACAGAAACACTAAGCTGACTTTAGTTTTCTAATTGCAGAAACATTATCTTAGGCGCTTCCTATGAAGTACAGATACTTCAAGAAGGGAGTTGTTTTTCTGAACGTCCCTTTGGTGCGATGCACAGGCCAAAAGTTCTCTTTTTCTTTTTTAAACCCATTTTTAGAGAACTGCATAAAAACTTGAAAAATTGAAAAAGGAAAAATGTATTTGGGAATTCTTAAAAGGTTTAAAAGTTTTTAAAAAAGGAACAAAATTCTTTCTAAAAATATCAACAAACAAAAAAAATAAAAAAGGACTATCAAAAAGATTAAGAAAGTCATTCCAATTTTTAAGAGAACCAAAAAAACCCTTATTATTTAGAAATAGATGGATATATTTCATTAGTTAGAGATAGAGATAGATTTTATTATTTAGAGATAGAGATTGAGAGATTTTATTATTTAGAGATACATTAACAGAAAGATATTTAAAAAATGAAACTAAAAAAGAACACACTTCAATAAGTCTCCATTCAGATAATTCTTGAATCTCCGACAAGAAAAAAAAATGGGATTGATAGAGCAAACGCAATCATAAATAGCATAGAAAGAAATACAAAAGCCAACCAAAAACTGACTAGAGAAAATAAATATTATTTATAATAAAACAAGTTCTAATCCTAAAAAATTCGAATTACTAAAAAAAATTAAAACATATTAAAAGCAAGATATATTCTATTAATATTAAACTGTAAATTATCTGTTTTTATCAATTTTTTCACTCAAAAAATATACATAAAAGTCCTTCTGCCTTTCTTTCTTATTGTTATAAAAAGGATAGAATAAAAGTAATGAAAAATGTAATTGTTCTTGAATCAATAACCAATATTTTTGATAAAATCATTTACAAAAATTGTCCCAGAGGAAGTCGACAGAAGCTCTACGGAGCATATCTAAAGCTTAGCATCTCGTGTGCGAGGTGCTTGGATTAGCAAGACAGAAACACTGAGTTGTACTTCAGTTTTCTAACAGCGTAAACAATATCTTAGGCGCTTCCTATGACGTACACATACTTCAAGAAGCGAGTTTTTTCAGCAACAAATCCGTGTTAGATACCAATACTTTGCAGATGCATATTCGAAATTTGCCAAAGTGTTCCTAATTTGAAATTACTATTCTTAACAGAAAATCCAATCTGCCTCCCTGGTTTGGATCTGAACTATTTCAGCCCCCGCTTTTAAAAATAACCAAATTACCACCACATGACTTTTGCAATTCTTCACTTCACCTCCCTGCCATCACTAATCCCATTCAAATTGACGTAATTTGTCTCACTCACCTATTTTGAGATTTGGCATGCCACAAATATGAAGTAAAGCCCAATCTCAAAGCAAAATAAGACTATTATACCTTTGTCTTTTATGATTAGCCTTCTTCCCAAACCACCCTAGAAACTCTCTCTTCTCACCCAACTAACATCACTACATCCTTTCTCCTCAGAGCCAAGGTATCACCCATAAGCCATGGATAGACTCAATATCATTTAGCTGAGAAACGGCTTGAATTTTGAAGAGTCCCACGCCCAAGATCCCAAAAGGCCCGTCTCCATATGCATGTAATGGGGAAGAGGCAAACACCACTTCCTTGTACCAACCACTGCACCCAAATTTTGATACGATAACACCATCAAAGTACCCTAAAGTCCGCATGGCAACTCATGTCTCCCCTTCTAGTATCCTCACGAACTAAGTTTGCAATAAACAGCTAATATATCACATTCAACAGTACATAGATCACCTTCAATCGCTTAAGCTAATCATTTTTCTTCCATTCTACCCCTTCACATCACGAACTTTCATTGTCATTGTTTTAAAGCTACAACAATTACACAATGCAACCACATGTACCCAGATTTTGAACATTATTCAACCATAGGATACATCCTTACTGGGTATTGTGGTCCAAATTTGACAATAAATAGTCATTTCCAAATGAGAAAAACAAATACGTAGCAACCACCACAATCACAAATCATACTTGATAAACAAGATAGCTAAGCAATATTTTTATCATGGAAGACAATGAACCAAATCGCTGTGGGTTGTATTCTTTTGGAGCATCCACGTCGCTAGTAAAAATTTATTGATACAAATCAAGAAAGCAAAAATGAGAAAAAAATGATCTTCATATGGAAATGCGTATAGAATTTAGACAATCTAAATAAAATGGGTAAGGAAGTCAATGACTACCTTGAGATACTTGAGCTTGATGCTTCCGTAAACGAGCCCGAGAGAGAAGGCCGAAACACGAGCCACCTACATCCATGCAACCAAATTGAAGAATCATACTTCACCAATTACCCAGTTCAACCACTCAAATCCGTATACAGATATACATATATAGATACATATATATATATATATATAGAGAGAGAGAGAGAGAGAGAGAGAGAGAGAGAAGAGAGGGGTTACCAAGGCTAGAGTACTGGTTCCAGAATAAGGACCAGGAGGCGGCGCCATTGTGGAATTGGAATTTTGTTGATTGATATTTCTGCGCGGGGAGTCTGACTGTAGAAGACGGTGAGCAAGTTTTCACCGAAATCTTTCACCTCGATATTTATATAAGCCCTAATCCGTGCTCTCCTTTGACAAAGATTGGGCGGTGATTGAGTACACTCGTGTCATTAGGAAGAGAAACCTAGCTACATCTCCCTTCGTTCATTTGAAAACTTAATGATGCGGGTAAATTACACTGATCTCCCCTTATTTTCATAAATTATCAGAACATCCCGTACCTTTTGTTGTTGGTAACTTATCCCACCCTCGTTACCCTATGTGCTATTCTACTAGATTTTATAGCAAGTTTTTGTAACGGTGCCGGGTCGACATGTTAGATTATTATTGAATTATTAAATTATGTCGCCTCAAGTGAAACTTAATCTAAGTATTATTGTTCGAACAATATTATTTTTAGTGTATTTTGACCACATTTAATGCAATATTTTGTTTGATTATTAAGGATTAATGATGAAATACCCTCGAAGGTCACTCAAATCTAACCCGTCTGACTTTTATAGGGACAAGTTTATATTCTCGCATTTAGATAAAGCACGATTTATCATCAAATAAAGTAGTCCAAATGAACATTAACTTTCAGTTTCAAATAAGTTAGAAAATCAAAAATTACCATAGATCAAATGGAGTTTTATGTCGTGCATTTTCTAAGTTAGGTGATGGTGAGATTGTTCAAATAAAGAAAGTAGTCTTAAAAAAGTAATATTCCTTATTTTCATTAAAACTGGTCGTTTTTCGCAAAAAAATAATGATTAAAACGATTGAAGAAAGAAAGAGAATAGTGGCATCTTTTGCAGGAAACTTCCTTGGAGAACAATGTCAAGGATAGAACAGGTGAGAATCTTACGTTAGTCGCTCTCCTTAAGTGTTGATTCTTTTTCATCATCAAAGAACAATAGTGGCTCCTTTCATTTAAAATTGTGATATGTCTCGCTGTAACTCTCACTAGATCCTTCAAAATTAGGCCCGTAAGCACATCTTTTCGCCTTCGATCAATAGCCTTATTACACATACTTGCTATTTAAGTTACAATTTTTGCTTATTACCTCATAAACAAACAATCTCTTTATCTATTCTTTATGGTAAACAAAACCTCTTATGCATCATAAGGTTCAACGTTTCCATTATTGGTCAAAATTGTAAAAGCAATACGAGGAATATAATAAGAGGAGGGACAAGAGGTGAATATAATAGAAAACGAGATTAATTCTGAAGGGAAAATTAATAGTTACTTAGTTTGTTTTGTGATTTATGGAGGTGGATAAATGATTTTGCCTGACTTTTGCACCTATCAAAACCTTTTCCAAAAAAAAAATATCAGAATATGAATAAAATTTGAATTGGGTATAATTTGGATAGCAAATTTGGCATCTTGAAAACAAAGAAAAATCACCGAATATATTTACACTTGAGTAATTATGTATCTATTTGGCTTGTGTTTATTATTAAATTATTGAAAACTTAATATAGTTCAATTAATTTGGACTGAATTATTTGTGATATGTTTTGATCATGTTTAGTGTAAGTGTTTGTTTGACTTGAATGTATAATGACTGAAATACCCTCATACCTAATCAACTTTAGATTAAAGGTTTTTTTTTGGGGGTAATCTTGTTTCTTTTTATAGGACAACTGTAGTGTCATGCATGTCAATTAAGTCACAAATTCAACCAAAAGTCGACAATAATTTAGCTCAAATGAACATTCGCATGAACATATTAACTATCTAATAATCCAACAGTGTAGTTTAGCCGAATGGAGTCGTATAAACTACATTGTATCATGTGTATGTATAGTGAGATTTTGGAAGGTAGGGATTAAATTAAAATTAAGCCAGAACACAAGGGGGCAACTGAGAATTTCTGTATAAAATTCGCAGGACATATCCGAAAAACTCGCTTTCTCTGGAATCGTCTTCATCCGTCGAAAGCTGCAGGTGTGCTGATATAGTACTGAACAAAGCTAAAGGGTTGGGAAAATGGCGTCGGGACAAGTGAGGGCGTCACACATACTGATAAAGCACCAGGGTTCCCGTCGTAAGGCGTCCTGGAAAGATCCAGAAGGCCACGTCATCTCCACCACCACCCGTGACTCCGCCGTGGCTCAGCTCCAAGCCCTCCGCAACGACATCGTCTCCGGCAACGCCAAGTTCAACGACGTCGCTTCTCGCTACTCGGACTGCAGCTCCGCCAAGCGCGGCGGCGATCTCGGTCTGTATCCCCCCCTCTTTCCTTCTTTATCTCTTGGATTTACTTGATATTTCTATCGATTTGGATTAGAGACGTTAATTTCTCATTTCTGGATTACTTAACCTGGGGATTACTTACCCAAAAGACCTTGCAATTTAGTAATTGAGTAATTTCCCTATCTTCTAGCTCCATTTCTTGTTTCTAGTTTAACTTTGGGCGTATACGATGCCCATTTTGTTTGATGCAGCGGATCATAGGTGTTAGGTCCTAGTGTCCTTGGGTTTTGTAGCCACGAGTGTTTTGAGAAAGTTCCCTACCAAGTCCGGCAGGGTAACTGGTAATTGCCAACACAATTGTGTGTCATAGTGTGATACCTAATGTTTTCTCAGGGAAGATTATCCGTATTGTGTATTCTATCGCAATATTAATTGATCGAGAATTACACTGCACCAAACGAAAGGTAGTTCGGTTACCCTATTTGGTATCTCAGTGTTCTGTAGTTAGAAAAAAATGGTTACCCTTTACGGAGTTCACTATGCCTATTCGAGTAAATTTTTGTTCGGAAGCTGAAGAGAGAACTCCTTGTTCTTTGGTTTTGGACCAGCCTCTTTCAGTTTATTAAAGTCAAAAGTTCTTTCTTATATTTTATGTTTATATTGGTAAAGTTTCATGGGTTTACGTGTTGGTTCTCTCCAAATTCACCGAGTTGACTTCTGTAGGGTGTAGATATACAAATCCCTGTGGTTTTAATTTTGTGATTGTAATAACATATAGGCAACCTCCCCCCCTTTCCCCTCCCCCAAAAAAAACACAAACCCACCCTTCCCTCGTTTCCTTGTCCATATATAGTGCTGTGTGCTAGATAATTATATCAATGGGTCAAACTGCACTGTTGTTTTGCCTTAGAATGGTTACTTACCACTGCAAATATAGCTCAAGGACTTGATTCATTTAAATCCAGGCGGGTTCTGCTTTAGGAGATTCATTGAAATCTTCATTATTGAGCAAAGATTAAGATCTTAAGTAATTTATTGCTCCGCATTTCTTTCCTTTCCTTTTGCATAGTGAGAGTCTTTACCAACTAAGCTATCACCCGTTTTGTTTGGTAACTCGTTTTGAGAAAGTTAAAGCACATGTTGGTTTGGGGTTTATTTTGAATGTAGAACAGACACTTGGATCCTTGAAGTAAATTCGGGATAGAGGGTTTCTGGGTTGGAATTGCATTCGATTGTTTTATCAAGCATTTCTACGCAGGGTAAGAGGGCATTGTAGAAGTGCAAGTTCTGCCTTTGATATGTCTACTGCACATTTAGATATGTCTATTTTGGTCATGTGGGCCATGAAACATTTAAGTGTTGGAGCCCTTCAAAGTGCTACCTTCAGGTATGAATCTTCTATGGGCTGAAGTGTCTTTACATGGTAAACAAAGTCAATAATGGCAAAAAAGGGACTTGCCTCAAGGAGAAATGAGAATCTCGTGCAGGATTTGCTACTCATATTAAAGTCTGCTTGAGTCGGCTGACAGTACCTAGGGGTCTCCTCGAACCTCAATAGGTAATCTTTCTATGGTCTCCAGACTGCATTATGGTCCTTGCTGGCAGGTGGCCTGGTGGCTGAGATTTTGGGTCGCACCTCTTGATCCTCTGGATACTTGCAATCTCTATACCGCTTGCTTAGCGTCCAACTGTAAATAAATCATCTCCCAAACATATTGAGAGCCAAGCTGAGATCGGATCATTGCTCTTACACTCTAAAATGGCTGATGTCAGTGCCTGATTGTCCTATCTGCTGCCCCTCCCTGATCTCTCTCAGTTTTTTGCTTCACCCATGTTGACCTCCTCCTCCAGTTGATTGTCCACAATGCTTCCTTGTCCAGTTATACTTCGACTTTCTAGCATCGATTGGTTAAACGACTTCACGAAAAGGGGGCGTTCCACAAATGTATCTGGTACCACCTCTCTGGAACTTAAACTCTTAGACCTCCTTCTCCAGCTGATTGCCCACAATGCTTCCTTGTCCAGTTATACTTCGACTTTCTATCATTGCACGGTGAAATGACTTCACAAAGAGGGTGAGTCCCCCAAAGGTATTTGGTACCACCTCTAAGAAACTTAAAACTCTTAAGTTGGCTGGTACCTTTTTTTATGATTCTTTACATGGCGACTGCATTCATCTTAATTGTGCAGAAGTTGTTTTGGGTTTTAAATCTAATATTAATTCATGCTTTGTAATCTGGTAGTGCCTTTTTTGTTGGGAATCTACTACTCATTTGTAGATTTGGCTTTTACACTATTTGACTATACAATGTAATTTGCAGGCCCTTTTGGTCGTGGCCAGATGCAGAAACCATTTGAAGAAGCAACTTATGCTTTGAAAGTTGGTGAAATTAGCGAAACTGTGGATACTGACAGTGGCGTTCACATAATCATGAGAACTGGCTGATGGAAAGTACTGAAGGGTGCGCAGGATTTCTGCAGAACCTTCTCATGATGAAAAGAATTGAAGGGTACACGGAATTTACTGCAGACCACGATGAACCGATATGATAATTAGATATTTATAATACTTTTCTGCTCTCTATTTGGTGTTCCACAACCAATGCGATTTATCATAATGCATAAGATTGTTCTACTATTTGATTGAACTGACAACAATTAACGCAATGCCTGTGGATTGCTTTATTAACCGTTGAGATACATCTCTGTTTTAATTTGTTTCACTATTTTCGTTGTTCGCCTAGAAGTTGGATTTTAAGAGGTAGAACCGCTAAAGGTAAAGCACCCTGTGTGTGAACCTGATATGGTGAGGAAAGTTGGCTTTGGCAAAGCAGTTGAACTTAAGTGCGCTCTTTCGTACGCAGTTGCAGGGTTGAATTTGCTAGCAGTGTTTGTGAATCAGATGTCGTATGAGAAATGCTTAGTCTTGCTTGCTCTGAGGTGTAGTAGTAGAAACCTATGAGAAACGGACCCCGCTTTGGATCCGTTGTCTAGAGTTCTTACTGTCGTCTCCACAAAAAATAGCTACGCTAGTTGCCCTAGAGATGGGGATTTTGTTGTGTACAACGCATAATATGACATATTGCATGTGTCCAATCACTTGAGTAATATTTTAGTGTCAAACGGTGCCGTTTTAGTGCCTAGACGTCCTGTTGTGTAAGGCGCACATAGAGTCTGCCCTCTTCTTCACCCATTTTGCTATTTTTTTTTTTAAAAAAAGTTTCAAAACAGTGACGTGGATAGCAAAACAAAGAAGAGTAATTTGGAAACGGAAATATTATTTCTGAAGCAATGATGTTCTAAGAAACAATGCTAGAATTACGAACATTTAGTTGACAAAACATTGCACACACTCAGGATGTGGTGGCTGTGCAATGTGTGTGGGTCACATAGTTATTTGAGTTTATGTACGAAGAGTAATCTTCTAATAAGAGATTTCTTCTTATTTTGTTAAAAGGAACTCGTGAGAAATCAATTCGAAATATTATTAAATAGGACTTGATCTAATCAGTTTTCTATAAAATTGTTCATGTTAGTATTTATGAAAAACTGTTTGGATCAAGTTCTTTTGGATATTTTTTTAGCTGATTTTTCATTGGTACTTTTAAAAACATGTTCTAAACACATTGAAATGTTCAAATTATTAAAATTTAATCAGACAATAAAAAGTCTTTATTTTAACAAAATTTGTATTTAAATTTGTACATAGAAAATTGGGTGCATACCATTACTAAAAAGAAATAGAGATCTTTGGCATTCTTAGATGAGTTAGCCATATGAATAATGTTACAGACACAGACATTATAAATACAAATCCGAACACAGATGTGTCTGACATCGTTGAATGCACAAGAAAATTTTAAATTATCAAAGATTTTACGTGCATCTGATGAATTCAAATATATTTGTATCTGAATATATATACATATTTATATACACAAATTTTCTCTAGCCATAATCTCTTGGTGTGTGAGAGCTGAGGGCTCCCTTTCAAAGCCCTAATATTATTACTAAAGTGAAGAGAGAGAGAGAGAGAGAGAGAGAGAGTGATGGAATCTGGATCCAACTTTGGAGTTTTCTGATCCCTTTAGATTCCGTGATATCCACTTGTCTATTTTATAGAAAGAGGGAACTGTCCACTAATGGAAAACCCTTGTCTAGTTTGCCATTCAAACTTTAGATAAGACCAGGAGCATAGATATTTCGAACAAATTTTATATATGAATATATTTAGAATTATTAAATATATATGAAGTTTATAAATTATTAAGAATTTTACGGGTATTTAATAGTTTTGAACACGTATGTGTACGAAATCATCAATTAAATGTTTAATATGAGGTTGTCTAATACTTTCAGAATATCACGTAGCGTATTTTACTTGTAATTACCGACTTAAACCTTTCAATTTTATCCCAAAAAATAAAAAATTAAATGCTCGATATGAGGTTATCTTCTATTACTCCTGGAATATTATCTGACGTGTCTCACGTGTTGTTACCGACCAATAACTTTTACAAAAATGATACAGACACATCACTTTTGCACATCATTTTTGCACATCGCTTAAAACTACGTCGTTTTGTGTTGAGGAAAAACTATTTTGTTTTTGACCCATATCGTTCAAAATATATTTGAGTTTTCTTCAATACAAAACGACATAGTTTTGAATGATGTGTAAAAATTATGTGTACGTAGCACTATTGTAACTTTTACAACTTTTATTTCAAGAAATTACCAATTACATGCTGACTGTGAGGAGCCAAACAAACTGACAGGTAATCGAATCGCGCCCCAGCTCTGTCGAACATCATAAGGGCCAAAGCCAAGACGAACTGCCGTGGCTATTCATAGCCCACCCAAAGCTCCTCAGAGCAAAACTCCATTTGCTCTACGATGGCCGCCGCCGCCGCCGCCGTGAATCTCTCTCCTCTGTCTTCTTCCCACAACAAGCCCTACTCTCTCTCCACCAACAACCCATCTCCAAAAAACCCATTCTCTCTCTTTCCCACCTCCTCCCGCAGCCTCCTGCTCACAACAGCCTCCAAAAACCCAATCGCCGATGTCATATCAACAAACAGAACAAACCAATCACTCTCAGTTTATTCCGACGACGATAAGCCGCGCGAGGAGTGCGGCGTCGTGGGCATCTACGGTGACCCTGAGGCCTCCCGCCTCTGCTACCTCGCCCTCCACGCCCTCCAACACCGCGGTCAAGAAGGCGCCGGAATCGTATCCGTTAAAGACGGCATCGTCCAGTCCGTAACCGGCATGGGCCTCGTCGCCGACGTCTTCAACGAGAAGAAGCTCCGGCAGCTTCCCGGCGATTTAGCCATCGGCCACGTCAGGTACTCGATAAATTCACCTAAGAAGTTTGCTTCAATGCTTACTTATAAGCAATAATCAATCAGGAAAGAGGGAACCAAACCAGCCCTTATAAAAGATTATCAAATTATACAGCCTTAGCGCCGGAGTTTTGTGAAAATGATTACTCGCTCCCTGGAATAGTTCCTTTGGAGCCTTGAACCTGGAACGAATTTCCTTCAATTATATACTTTGTCTAGGTTGCAAAAGAAGGAATTTGTTAGTGCCGACCTTCCGTACCCTCCATAGTTAGCCGGAGGGTTCCGATACTTGAGTTAGTTTTCGGAAAAGAGAAAGGAGCCAAGTGAAAAGATTGAGTGTGGGTGTGGGTTTGCACTTTGCATGTACCTGAAAAATGAGTGTCATCGTACCTTTTATACGAGACAGTCAGGGCGCACATACCATGACACCCGAGAATGCCACGGCGTGGGTTTGCCCAATTCGGCGTGAAAGCCACGTGCACCACGTCGGGGTATTACGGCAGCCATGCTACCACATCTGGTAACGGTTTGTCTCCTCGACTAAACGTTTATGGCCCACGTCGGGCGTCACGTCCTGCTCGACCCATGACGAACATCATGTGCACGGTGGAGTGACCGAGCGTACGTCCTTTGGAAATAGCCATCACCAATCGCTTCCTATACGGGTCAGCACTGTCGCTCAATCCACATGTTGATCATGCACCCAGAAGTGGGCATGTGGCACACCGTGCAGACTCGTTAAGCTTTCGGTCCGGCAATGGCCCAAGACAGATAAGGAAGGGATCAAGCCATGAATGGTCTATCGGCCCTGCCCTTCACGAAAGCAGATTGGGCTGATAACGTAAGAACACTGTAGCCCAAGACCTCGTGGATCCGGCCAACTACAATTCCATACTGTTATTTACATGTAATTGACATGGGTGCATAAGAACATATACATATTTAAAATATGATAGTGCTATGCTATTTCCTTTTGCAGTTATTAGCTATGCACTACAAGTATCATGCAAGTTCCTGATAATTTTCACATTTTGTGTTTGTGGACTGCTACAAGATTTTACACATATGCGAGTAGTTATTTGTTACATGTACATTGGCCCCGAATCCTGCGTCCATCAATGCAGGTACTCCACCGCCGGCTCCTCCATGCTCAAGAACGTCCAGCCCTTCGTGGCCGGTTACCGCTTCGGGTCTGTGGGTGTTGCCCACAATGGCAATTTGGTGAACTACCAATCCCTCCGGGCCATGCTTGAAGAAAATGGCTCAATCTTCAATACTAGTTCTGATACAGAGGTAGTCCTTCACTTAATAGCAATATCAAAAGCTAGACCATTCTTTTTGAGAATTGTTGAGGCTTGTGAGCAGCTAGAGGGAGCCTATTCAATGGTGTTCTTAACTGAAGATAAATTGGTTGCGGTTCGAGACCCGTATGGGTTTCGGCCATTGGTAATGGGTAGAAGAAGCAATGGGGCTATAGTTTTTGCTTCTGAGACTTGTGCACTTGACCTAATTGAGGCCTCTTATGAGAGAGAAGTCCATCCTGGTGAAGTATTAGTAGTAGACAAAGATGGGGTTAAATCCCTTTGTCTAATGCCACACCCTGAACCCAAATCTTGTATATTTGAGCACATATATTTTGCTCTCCCCACTTCCATTGTTTTCGGACGGTCTGTGTATGAATCCCGCCGGGCATTTGGTGAAATACTAGCCACGGAAGCCCCTGCCGATTGCGATGTGGTGATAGCTGTGCCTGATTCCGGGGTGGTGGCTGCACTTGGTTATGCTGTGAAAATTGGGGTCCCCTTTCAACAAGGGTTAATAAGGTCACACTACATAGGAAGAACTTTCATCGAGCCGTCGCAGAAAATCAGGGATTTTGGTGTAAAGCTCAAGCTTTCACCTGTTCGGGCTGTACTGGAAGGGAAAAGAGTTGTGGTTGTGGACGACTCGATCGTGAGAGGGACAACGTCTTCGAAAATCGTGAGGTTGTTAAAGGAGGCAGGGGCGAAGGAAGTTCATATGAGAATAGCAAGCCCTCCGATCATAGGTTCGTGCTATTATGGAGTGGACACACCTAGTTCGGAGGAGTTGATATCGAATAGGATGAATGTGGAGGAAATCAGGGAGTTTATCGGGTCAGATTCGCTTGCTTTCTTGCCATTTGATAGTTTGAAGAAGTTATTGGGTAGTGATTCTAATAACTTTTGTTATGCTTGCTTTTCTGGGGAGTATCCGGTTGACCCGATGGGGAAAGCGAAACAAGTTGGCGATTTCGTGGATGATGATGGGTTGAATGGAAGTATAGGGTCAGTTAATGGGGGTTGGATTCAAGAAACTAGAATGCAGGAGGGGAAGAGAGTTCCAAATCAGAAGGAAGAGGAGGAAATTGTTTCACTATAGTTGCCATATGTATATGTATTGCTCATAATGCTTCAAATTTAGGTATTTTTTTCCTGGTGATGGAAACAGGAGAATGCATGTCTTACATTTGAAAAGTGTGAGAGACATCTTGGTGATATTTTTTTGTGTTTGTTTAGCTAACATTTGCAGCAGTAGCAGTGGAAGCTGAAGGCCTATGGTTACGATTTGTTTTTTGTTTGTCTTCGCAGTTGCCTATTGTATGATTTGGACATTCATTTGAGCAGCTAATTTCTCATGATTATAGTTATTGATTTCTCAATTATTTGCACACATTTTACCATTTTATACTTGTTGGTAAGATATGGTTGAATATTCTGTATGTCCCCCCTCTAGTACATTTGAATAGCTAATCTTGTTTCTCTCTCTCTCTCTAATATTGAGCAATGCTACTAACACATTACGTTGTCCATCAAATTATACATCATGCTTACGTTGCATTCACTAATTTAAACACATATCAAAATTTATAGAATCTGTTTTTTACGCTTTATACTTAAAATGTGTCACGTAGACATAATGTACCATTTGATATGTTAGTCGACTTATTCATTTAATATGGTTGGCTAATCTTGTTATTTCTCTCTCTATCTCTCTCTCTCTCTCTCTAATGCGGTAATCTTGTTGAGTCGAGGCCGAGCAGTTTTCAGTCAGCAACATCGGAGTAGGAAAAACTCCAACAAGTTAGTTTGGTAGTCAAGACTTTAAGACTTTAAAATTTGCTATTTTTTAATGTCTTAGGTTCAAAATCTCTCGGTTGTATCAATTCTTATAGGGTTTAATTGGAATATCCACCAGTAGGCAATGAGATTCGTCTTCTAAATGCACGCATGAACTGATCTAAATGTTCTGAGTTCTAAAAAAGAATGGAGTAGGGAAGAAGAAAGTTGTAATATAAGCTAGAAAGATTGCTATTTGCTATAGCGTCAATGGCCCTACTTTTGTTCACCATAGGACGACTTTTTCCCATGATGGGGCTCGACTTACCCTACTCTTAGTGAAGATGGAATCCGTGCTTTTCTTAGGGCTCTCCTTTTTATTAAAAGGAGTCGGTGCGAAGTTAGCCTCTTTTTGACCATCATGTTCTTGTTGATAGGCCGAGCACACCCTCCGTGAGGAACATGATCGTCCAAAGCTAGAACAGATTGTGCTTGTCACCGTCCTAAAAACGGACAACTAATACATTTCACTTATTGAGCAAGATTTTATGGCCCTGAATGCCAAAGGCTATGTTAGTTGACTTCGACGCATCGGTCAGACGTGCGGGTAAAAAAGAGCCACGACTATCCACACCACCAGATGGAGATGATATGGATTTAGATTTGACCCTAACACCGTCATCCCGCCATTAGTAGGAAGCCATC
>JABCMJ010008299.1:0-17774 GCA_014822125.1 Arbutus unedo
TGTCAATGCAAGACAACTACCACAATATAACAATTTTCATGTCACATTCATCAAACCCAAGCAGTAATGTGCGTACGCATAATCGTCAAGCGGAAACTCGAAACCATGTATTCATCACCTACTTATGACCGAATATAGGTGCAAACATTGTCCTAAGAAGCCAATAATTCAATTATTTAACAAAAAATTTCATTAAGAAAAACGCCCAGAATTATCGGTAATACATGCGCTATTACCGGTAATACAGCACTATTACCGGTAATACAGGCGCTACTACCGGTAATAGAATGCACTGCCAGAAACTGTCCAAAAATTTAACACTGTATTACAGGTAATAGGTATCCTATTACCGGTAATAGGATGCACTGACCCAAAAACGCGAGTTTTCTGTAGATTTTTCATACTTCCATTTTTCAAGTTCTAACTAACACCCAACTTCATAGATCACAAAAAACAAGTCATATACACATAAGAGAGGTAAGATAATACGCATCCTATTACCGATAATTGGGTGCACTGATCCAAAAATGGGATTTTTTGCAGATTTTCCAACTTTCATTTTTCAAGTTCTAAACTAACACCCAATCTCATACATCACCAAAAACACGTCATATACACATAAAAGAGGTAAGAAATCCCTACCTAGAGTGTCGGATCGAAAAATGTGAGCTTCCAAAGCAAGCTTTCACCTCCAATGGTGGATGAACTCGAGTAGACCTTCTCCAAGCAAATAACCACGATCAACCACCAACTACTTGCCAACAACGAAGGGGGTATGAAGGATCTTGAGGTATTTGAGGTTTTTAGCAAGATTTGTGAAGTGGGTTTGGAGGAGTTAACGCACTCACACCTCCAAGGAGAAACCAGCGTGAGAGGAGAAGAGAAGAGAGAGAAAATCTGGGATTTTCTTCCAAAAAATCTGATGTGGACTATTTAAAAGGTCAAATGCACTTACCCCCTCACTATTATACTTGTCGCCCACAACACCCTTATCTCACAAACATTACACATAAATCTCCAAATCATATATATACATCAAAATGCATAAAACCCCTTTTTAAATCAAATTCCGAGCAATTTATTAAAAAAAATTTTGGGTTCTCACAACTCGAGACACTACATGTTATCACAATGTGTTTTTGCTACATGTAGAAATAGACCCATTAACTTTTAAGGCAGCCATGCAATCTCAAGATGTTGCCTTATGGAATGAGGCTATACAAGATGAGATGGATTCCATATTGGGAAATAATACTTGGACTCTGGCTGATTTACCACTTGGTTCTAAACCAATTGGTTGTAAATGAATTTTCAAAAAGAAAATGAAAGTTGATAGAACAATTGATAAGTTCAAACTCAAATTAGTTGCCAAAAGCTTTACCCAGAAAGAGGGTATTGATTACTTCGATGCATATGCTCCGATTGCTAGAATCTCAACAATAAGAATTCTAATTGCTTTTGCTACTATCTATAAGTTTGAGATTCACCAAATGGACGTGAAGACTGCGTTCCTTAATGGTGAGTTAGATGAAAAAATTTATATGCAGCAACTAGAGGGTTTGTAGTACAAAGCCAAGAACTTAAAGTGTGCAAACTTTTTAAGTCACGTTATGGACTTAAACAAGCACCCAAGCAGTGACATGGGAAGTTTGACAAAGTTATTTTGTCAAATGACTTTAGAATACATCAATCTGATAAATATGTGTATAGCAAGTTCAATGGCAAGCATGGGGTGATTATCTATTTGTACATAGACAATATGCTCATATTTGATACAGACCTAGAGAGCATTCTAAGTACAAAGGATTATCATTTAGCTAACTTTAGCATGGAAGATATAGGTGTCGCTAATGTAATTTTGGATGTTAGAATTAAACAGCGTAATAGTCGTTTAATTCTATCTCCAGAAAACTATATTGAAAAGATCTTAAAGATGTTTAATCACTTCAATAGCACACCAGTTTTTACACCTTATGATTCGATTGTGCCATTGAACACTAATGTTAGAAGAGCTGTATTACAACTAAAGTATTCTAGAGTGATAAGTAGTTTGATGTATGCCATGACTTGTATAAGACCTGATATTGCATTTGCCGTGGGCAAACTTAGTACATATACTAGTATCCCAGAACAAATATATTGGAATGCGATAAATAGGGTATTGAGGTACTTGAAAGGTATTATAGACTTTGGAATAGTCTATAGTGGGTATTCTCCGGTGTTGGAAGGATACACAGATGCCAGTTAGATAACTGCGCATAATGATCACTTGTCGACAAGTGGTTGGATTTTTACACTTGGTGGAAGAGCAATCTCCTGGGGATTAAAGAAGCAAACTCTCATCATAGATTCGACTATGGTAGCCGAATTTGTGACCGTAGCTTCTGGAAGTAAAGAGACAGAGTGGCTAAAAAATTTATTATTGGAAATTTCAATGTAGCCTAAGCTTATGCCACCAATATCTTTGTATTGTGATAGCAAGACAACTCTATCATGAGCATATAGCTAAGTATTCAATGGCAAGTCCAGACATATAGGACTTAGACATAGCTATGTGAGACAATTGATAATTGATGGGGTGATAACCATTGATTATGTTAAGTCAAGTTAAAATTTGACGGATCCTTTAACAAAAGATTTTACAAGGGACTTAGTGTGGAAAACATCAAGAGGAATGGGACTTACGCCCAGTTAGATTTGATCACTCCGGGTAGAAACTCAACTCAACCGGTTGATACTCTCGATCTCTTGAGTTCAAAGAGAAATTACACCATATGTTGTGATTGTAAGCACTTTAAAGGTTTTTTCTATTCATCCCAAGGCAAAGTGTTTGGTATCTATAATGTAACACAAATGAGGATGAGTTTCTTAGCTCTTAATAGGTTTTTTGATGCTATCATTATAGGGACATTGTTAAGAACCTATGTGAGTGTGGAGGTGGTGCCACTTCCTGCAGGTCACTGGGTCTAAACCTTAGAGCGCTCATGAAATCAAGATAGAGACCCAAGGTCAGTGCACGTGTCAACTGATTGGAATATCTGCAAGATCGAAAGGATTATATGTGAGATATGTTTAGTTAGTCACTAGAGGACAAGTAGTTCAAATGCATATTTACTATGTTGCCCAGATTAGTTTTGATGTGTTTTCACTAAGTGAATTGTTGAAATCGTAAGACAATATTTATGTATGCATAAGCCTTATAAGAGAATCAGAAACAACTCTTTTTTATTTTTAAAATGGTGAGGGATTGCTAGGGATTTTCAAAATAAATGAATTTAATTATATTTTGGGTATTTTTTTGTAAAATCTTCCTTGTTCCTAGAATGCATGTATTGGAAACTCGAGAGACATTTGAGTGTGACTCTATTCAAAGGGTGTGAATTAAAGTTGGTGGACATTTAGTATGATTCTATCCAAGAGATGTGATTTAAAAGTTGTGCTTTTATTAATTAAAATATTGTGACTGTTTATTCTAAAAGTTGTGATTTTTATTAATTGAAAGATTGTGACTTTTATTAATAGAAAGTTATAACTTTTCACTGGTTCTATAAATTGAAAGAATGTGACTTTTCAATTATATCTTTAACTATCTATAAATATAAGGTTCTTCAACATAATTACTTACTTAAATTTTTGCCCATTATCTCTATCAAAAAGTTCTTATATTTTGAAAGTATTTAGTCCAAGTATTGTTATACTACAGAAACAATACTTGGTGGTTTTCTAATTCTTTTTATTTTTACTTCGTAGATATTATGTCCGTCTCCGTTTGTGCAAATGTAGACGGAAAGAACACAAGTTCGTCTTTGTTGTATCTTCAAGGTAAGTTTGCTTTAATCCAGTGCACAACATCCGGCGGGGACGAATATTGCATTTAAGAAAGCGACGACGTAACGCATCTCAACAGATTTTTGTTTCCATATATTTGCAGTAAATTTCATCGCCAACATCCACATTTGAAGACAGATTTTATACAACATATGTTTATGCATAGAGAGAGTGTGTGTTTGCAAAATAATTTTAAAATTAAAACATGAAATATTAAAATTAAATTAATACTTAATTTATATTTTAATTTGTGCAAATAAATAACTATCTTTATTTTGATGACTATTTTTCTTACGAAAATTATACTTTTCACTTAATGTATCTTGTTGTGTTTGTGTTAAACACATATTTTTTCTAATAGAAGCACTTATATATTTTTAGCCTATCTCGTCAAAAACATATCATTATTTTTAATTTAGCCGATCATTTTTTGCTAATGTTTTAATTATTTTCTATTCGAGCTTTAAATCCAAAAATTAAATTTAATTAACGGTGAGAAACATAAGAATAAAAACACAAAGACTACAACAAGATACACTTTTGGCGACTAAAATTAGTGACTAAACTAAATTTAATCACCAAAAGTAGTGTATTTGGCGACTAAATTTTTTAGTCGCTATAACATTTGGCGACCAAAATGTATTTAGTCGGGAAATGTCACTCTTTTGGCGACCAAAATTATTCGGTCGGAAAATGTAATCTCTTTTGCAACTAAAACATATTTAGTTGGTAATGGTCAAGACTTTCGGCGACCAAAACGTATTTAGTCGGCAAATATCATGACATTTGCCGACTAAAATAAAGTTTAGTCGGCGAAGGTCATTACTTTTGGCGACCAAAGCACATTTAGTTGGCAAATGTCATTCATTTGCCAACATATATCTCTATATATATGTATACCTATATATATGTTTTATACGTATACACACACACATATATGAATATAATATAGGATATGTAATATGTACATATATATATATATATGTGTATATAGATATACATACATTGTATACGTATGTGTGTGTGTGTGTATTATATGTTATATTATATATATATATATATATATATATATATATATACATATATATGTTTACATATGTATATATATCCGTATTATATATATATATATATATACATATATATATATATACATACATATATATATGTGTGTGTGTGTGTGTGTGTGTGTGTATCCGTATACGAATACATACATATATGTATATATATGTGTGTGTATATATGTAAGTATGTATACTATATATATGGATACAGATATACATATATTATATATGGTATACGAATATACATATATATATACAATACTATATATACATATATTACATATAGTATACAAATATATGGATATATATATATATATATATACATATATTGTATTTGTACATATAATATATGTATATGTATGTATGTATATTATAGAGTATTTAGGGTTGTAGGGTGTAGGGTATACATAGACTACATGTAATTTATATATACATGTATACATATATGTATATAGATATATTACTATATATGTATCTATGTGTATATAATATAGAGTATTTAGGGTTTAGGGTGTAGGATATATTATGTGTATGTGTGTGTGTGTAGAGTACATATAGGACGTGCTCTAGACACAGATATATACTCTTATATATGTATACATAGAGTATATATATATACACATATATATGTATGTACAATGGTAAATAATATTTTTATTTTCTATTAATAAAAATATTTTAGTTAAACGTATACAAGTTTTCGTAATTTGAGAGTTCATTTGATATAATAAATATATGTATATTCATTACTAAACACAAGTGTATTGTGGCCTAGTGGATAGGTGTTTAGTTATTATGGAAGAGGTGAAGGGTTCGATTCTTAGTGGTGGTATATTGTTAGTTTATATATTACCATGATTCTAATATAGTAAATGCCAAGTGCATGTTGGATTTCGACCAAACTATTTAGTCGGCAAATATCATGACTTTTGCCGACAAAAATATTTAGTAGACTAAATTTTTTCGTTGGCAAATACTTTTGGCAACTAAATAGTGGACTATTGGCGACTAGACATGTAGTCGAAAATTGTGTTTTTTCTTGTAGTGAAAATTAACCAAAGTCCATATTTAAAGTTATAAAAATAATAAAAAAATATTATGCTAAAGTTATAATAACAGCGGAAGGGTGATGTTTGGTGATTAGGGGTACTTGTTGTGCAATCTGCACAACAGGTCCTATTGTACATAAGATATTTTACACTTTTTTACTTTTAGTTCCTTATTTGGCACCAAAAAGAAAATTGTTTAAATTAGTTATTTTGACCGGGGAAAAAAAAAGAAAAATAACTTCATAAACCCTACTGCCACCCTACTTTGGAGAAAGAAAAAGTAATCGATCACTGATTCAAACCCCTTTCGGTCATGCTGTCCAGATTTTATTCTCAGAAAAATATTAAAAATTCACCGTTGACTTGAAAAACTATTCTGAGATTAACCATGAACTCGGACTTTTGTTAAAGTTTATGTTTTTGGAAAATTGTAGGACCGTTGAGTGCATTTGTTTAAGGATTTTGTTATGTTATAGATGTTGGATTATTGGAGTTTTATATGATTATTATGGTTTGGCATTTCATGTATTTGCTTTATTGCTTATTTCATACCCTTAAAGTGCGGGGTGTGACGAAAAGGCTATCTCCACAACTGATTCCCCAACGACAACAAGAAAGCTAAGGGAACAGTGTCCCCAGCTAATTAACACCTCAAAAATAAGTGCCAACAACCAACCCGTGCAGAGGGACAATGCCAAAAATGTTATCTATTTCATTCACCTACAGGCAGGACTAATGACCAAGAAAGACAAGGGGATAGGGAAGATCTACACTGACAGAACAACTTAACTCGTAAAAAGCAAGACATGGCACAGATAAAGTAACAATGACTTAAAGAAAGTAAGCATTCAATGCATGAAATAAATTATTCAGGTTACAAGCCAAAATAGTGCAGTTACCAAAGTTGAGAAGGGTTAAAACCCCATAGAAGCAAGTACAGGAAAACAAAAAATGACAAGAAAGGCACTATGACTAGACTTCGGCTGCTTGGCCCAGCATCGGAGTCATCTTCCAAACCCAACTCATCCTATGGTCGAAATCCGGAGAATCTATCTTCGGAAAGACACGGGTCAACTTCCTCTTCAAACAATTAAAACTGGAGTTAAATATGGTTGCCAACGCAACCTGGTTCTATTCAAATTCCTTGCATGACTGGATTGCGACCTCTAGAGCTGATTCTAGGTGCGCCATGGCTAAATTCAGGCTATTGCCTAACTCTCGCACCTTGGCCTCCATAACAGCTCGGTTGGTGCGCTTTGCTTCCAACAACATCTCCGCGCTCGAACTACTCTCTTGGTCTCATCCTTTGTCTAGTACGCCCGGGACTCAGCTGCATCAACCCTCTATCTCTCTCTCTACACGACCTCCAGGGCGACCTTTAACCTACCCTCAGCAACCTTCAGCTCAATTTGCGCAACACCCTTCTCCTCCTCAGACTTAAGCCCCTGGGCCTAAGCATCAGCAAGTACGGCCTTTACGTCAACTCTCTCTCTCTCTCTCTCTCTCTCTCTATATATATATATATATATATATATATATATATATAATAGCCGAGCAGCCCAGGACCTTGTCTACTTTTGTCAACACATGGGATTGGGCCTGTACTTGATTCTCAAAATTCAGGGCACGAAGAGAGAAATTTACACTCTTGGCACATGCTTGGAAACACAACAAAGGGTGATCAAAGCAAGCAATAAAGTGAAAAGAAGATAGAATCTATATAAATCCTAGAAAAAATGACACCTACTCGACTTAAACTGAGAACCAAGTTCCTGGCTAGGACCTTCATTGGGGCTTGGCTCAATAAGTCCATTTCACTACCCACAAACTCCTGAATCATGAACGGCCTCAGGATCTAGCAGGAGATTGGTTTTAGGAATACCAGACCGGTCATGCCAGCAACGACTCATTAGGCATTAGCAAGAGAAAAAGGAGGATCGGCTTGGTCAACTAAGGAGATGCGATCGGTTGGTAGAGGAACGTCGCTCCTCGAACAAGCGCAAGGATCAGACCCTGTTTGATTTCCTCCCTATTTTGGGGTGCAATGATAGGGGCAGTTAGTGGCCCGGTTAGCAACATAGACTCCTCACCAGTCTCAAGGTGAGATAGCAAAACCAATGCAGTATTAGTTGGAATCAGAGTTTCTTATTCGGATGGAACGAGCAAGGAGGCATTCTCTGGTACTTTGGTTGAATGTCTCCTGACCCTCCTCTCGGCCTTCACTTTGGCTAGCACAAGGTTCACCTGGGGCCTATTTGAAATCTTCTTCTTCTTAGAAGACCCTTCTGAGAAATAAGGCAGAGTCAGGAGAAGGAAAGAAATTAAGAGAAAATATAACAGAGACAGGCCGAGCACTTCTCTTGTATGCCAAATCCAAGTGAACAAGCAAACAAAAGATACAGGCTCATCAGCGCAGGACAGGAGCATGGAGCCTCCTCTATCATCTTCTCTATGAAAGTAGTAGTGTTCTTGGTTATGGGTGGGGCGGCAAAGACCATTGGCATAATAGGGTCACCCCACTTTTGGAGCACCCTTATTGGATGCTCGGGCAAAATTTTGCTCAGACTAAACTCACAACCATCTCTATCCTTAAAGAAGAACTTGTCCTTTCGTCCTTTGTTTGAGGAAGGAATCCTAACAATTAGGTTACGAATACCCCCGGGACTAAAAGAGCCACCAACCAGACTCCGGTTGGGTCTCCTTTGAAAAGTAGCAGTAAAAGAACTCAACTATAATAAGGATTCTTACCCTTCACTCGACCTATACCAAAGAACGATCATAGAGATCAACAGCTGCTAGATATTGGCATCAACTAGCTTGGTGCCAGGTTCGGGTAATGAAGAACTTCTCGAACGAGAGGGTGAACTGGAAAGCACAGCCCGCTTTGTAAGTTACCTCACACAAACATATCTCGTCGCCTGATTTGTGGTAGACCCTTTCTTCGGGATGGGGTAGCTACAAGCGAAGAGAACCAGGGAGCAAACATGCAGCTCAGATTCTGTCAAGGTCTTGGCTTGAAAGCACAAACAAGATGCCTTAAGCGGTAAAGGGCTGGGTTCTTGGGATAACAACAGAGTCCATGATGGGTAAGGAATGATGTTGAGAGCTCCCTCTTTCTGAGACTCACCAGATGAAGGGCAAGAATTAGTATCAAGATTGATAGGAAACAAAAAAGTCCCGTCAATACGCTTGTACCAAATGGATAGAGCCAAGGTGAGTAAAGAATGAGCGGTGTTGAAATATGGGCAGCAATTGATCCAACGATTGATGAATACGGATTCCAGAAAATTCTCAAGGGACTGTTGAAAAGAAGGAGTAAAGGCAAGATGCAGAAAAGGTTTGAGAAAAAGAACCCTCGAAGAAGGATGGGGTAAAGAAATCTGGGGTGAGTTGTGTAGAGAAAACAATAGGGTTGAGAGTTGAAGGGACAAAAAGATAACGTGTGCATGATAGAATTGCCAAAAACTACACTTTAAACATGCGGCTCGCATAACAGTGTGTTATTGCAGCCATCAGATCTGGGCAGAAGCAACGAACGATAGAGGGCCACATCGGCACAGCTATAGCACGGCGAAGAGTAACTATCAACCCTAAACTAGGCTTTCGAAGCCACCCCAAGATCTTGACAAGTGGACAAATCGAAGTGAAAATTTTGAAGACCATAGGCGGCGAGCATTTACTGCAACACATGATGAATATCTTTCCTAATCAGACAACCCCCACAAGGAAATTATTCCATGCATCTCTATCGACGCTTCAACTAGGGAATAAGGGATGACTGATGAGTCCAAATTTGACCGAGCACTGACCAGGCTACTGGTTGAGCCCCAGGCCACCGGGAGTCCATTAGAGCACTACTGGCCAACCAGTCACATCAATTCCTAAGCAGAATAGGCCTAACCCGAGACCTTCTTCAGCCGCGCATGAACCAAAATAGAAGCCACACAAGATTGGTGCCCTTGTGAGGTCCCAAAAATAACGCCCATGATTCTCCCAATATCCTAGGAATGATGTACACGGAGTTAGAACGAAGATCATACAGGGCAGGGTTAGGGCACCATTGGTGGCGCTAGTCAGTCGGGGATCTCTCATTCTGCCAAAGTATTTATTCTTATTCAAGCACGAAGAAAGGTACACAATCAAGACACAGACTCTCTCAATACAGTTTATGTCTCTACTTTAAGAATTCTAACTTGATCGTTGGAGGATTCAAGACCGACCACCCCCTGGTCATCAGACTCCTTCGCATGAACCCTATAAGCCAGTTGTTGACCGGATCATTGTCGTCTATTTTCAGCATCATCAAATATAATGTCCAAAGATAAAACATCATCCCAATCTTAAGATGAAGATGATTGTATATTTAACCAAGTAGAAAACATGGTTATCAAGCTGCTCATTTTAGAAAAAAATTGTTAGAAAAACAAAATTTACTTTAAGATGTTTTTTTTTAATTAAATTTTTTTAGCTAAAGTAAAGTGGAACCCAAGCACCAATGGAAGTGGGTCTAAGTGGATTTTTATACTCCTAAGTAAGAAGTTTAAACTATTAAAAAATTCAGCAAAATTCATTAAGTATTAAATGAGAATTTGACTCCTCAAGTGGGCATGGTGGCAAAGATAGAGAGCACCTCATGAAGTAAAAAGATTGTGATTTTTCGGTTCTTGACTCATTAGTTACAAACTTTTGAATTTAATCAACAATTTTTGTGGACCATCATGATTGAATGGTTATGAATTATAATGGGGTAAATTTCACTTACCTCCCTTGATGTTATTGACAAATGCACTGCTCTCACTTGTGATTCTGATAATTACACTGGCCTCTTTTACTTTACAAAATAATCTTTCAAGATCCCCCTACCGTAAATAATCATCAGTTGAGTTGACTGTTAAAAGATGATGATGTCGTCCTAGCATTTTTTTTGAAAAGCATATTTTACCCTTCCATCACTCTCTCCCTTACATAATCTCTCCCATCTCTCCCTCCCTTACCCCTTAAACTCCCCACCACCACCACACACCACCGTCAGGTTTTTTTTTTGCATAATTAATTAAATTAATTTTCTGTTGGCATTATTAAATTAATATTTTATTACATTAATATTGGTTAAATTAATTTCTTTTTGTATTAAATTAATTTTTTATCATAATTTTCATTCGTATTAAATAAATTTGGTTGACCGTTTACAATGGGACATGCAACCGTAAATGGAATACAAGACCAAAAATATGGAGGGACTATTATTTTGGATTGTGGGTAGGGGTGAAAACAGAGTTCGATTCGGTCCGATTTTGTGCCGATTTTCAAACCAAACCAAAATTTTTGGTTTTTATGTAATTTGACCCAAAATCGAACCGATTTGGTTCAGTTTTTACCGGTTCGGTTTTGATCAACTTTTTTCATTTTTTGGTATTTTTTATTTGGGCCATTTTTTAGGTTGCATGAAAGGAAGGTAAAAAATATTTTGAGGAAAAGGAAGCATTTTTTCACTATAAACCATAAAGTATTTTTGGAAACATGATAGAGGGCAAATTTTTTGCTTGAATAAGCTTGGTATAATTTCGGGTTAATTTTTGGGCTTAGTATAATTTCGGTTTGAACCGATTTTTTTTAAAATAAAATCAAAATCGAAAGTGAAACTGATTTTTCTCCTAAAAAAAACCGAATCAAACCGAACTAAATCACTATGTATAAAAAATCGAACCAAACTTTTTTTTCACTCAATTTTTTTGGCCGATTCGGTTTTTCAGTTTTCGGTTTGTCTTTACCCCTAATTGTGGGAGATTTTTGTTCCTATAAAACAGGAGGATAACCACCAAGACACAAAGACACAAGACCTGATATCTATTGAAAATGGCCATTAAACATAACAAATATTTACTAGGGATAATTAAAAAATATATATTAGTTTAACACAAACGCAATAAATAATAAGAGATTAATATAATACAAACTTAAATTATATTTCTCAATACTAATAAAATAGAAACCTGAAATTAATTAGTAACACAAAATTTTTTTACTGGATTCATGCTTTATATATGTAAAAAAAGGAAAAAACAAAATTGTTATATATACTCGGAATATTGAAGAAACATAAATTCAATAAAATAAATAATTATTTTGTGTGTATAATTGTATCATTAAACTCAATAAAATAAACTATAGGAAAAATATACCTGAAAAATTTTCGATTCAATTGCAAGGTAGGAATGGAAGTGAAAATGGAGGGTTTAGGAGGGGGAAATAAAATGGAGAGAGAGAGAGAGAGAGATTTAGAAATAAAAGAAGCATGATACCACCAGTTTTTAGCTGTCAACGTGCTGTCTTTAACGGCAGGGGGGCCTAGGGAGATTATTTGATAAAGTAAGAAAGAACAGTGCAATTGTCAGAACTACAGGGAATGCATTTGTCTGGGGAGGTAAGTGAAATTTACCCAATATAATGACCACTTTATGGCTAATTTTCCTACTTTATTTCATGGTTTTTTAATTTTGTAATTGGAGAGATTAATACTGAAATTAAGGTCACAAATTAATGTGTGGGTTAATTGGATGAACCTGGACAATTTTTTCGTTTTTCCTAAGTGTATAAATTGGGTTCTAACTCTTCTAATTTTGAGATAGAAAATTAATGAAATTTTTTTATCTAGTGTTCTTCTAGAAATTCACTTTGTCTAGTTTCAAACTATTTTTCTTGTACATGAGAGAGACAAACATGGTTCAGTTCGATAAGCAGTTTCAGTGTATGGTGTGGATTAGGTTGTGGGTAACCATTGTATCCTGAGAGACTGATGTCGATTGATATCTTAACTACCACTCGAAGGTGGCAATGGGCCTTTGTTTGGTTTATTAGTTATGTTTTCATCAAATTATTGTTCTTGATTTATTAATCACGCTCAATTTTCTATTTCTAACCATTTTGTTTTGTAGGATGATATGCTGGAAGTTTTTTTTCAAAAATTCAATTATGTTTATTGAAGTCCATGCCAATATTGTCAAAATCTCTTTACTATGTTGTTTCATGATCGAGGTTTGTAGTGTTTCACTGAATTACCGGTATGATTAATGAAAAAATAGCTTTATTTTCGAGACTTTATTTCCTAACAAAAGAAAAGCAAAAGGCCAGGATCCGGACGAAATACCTCCTGTTGATTCCAAATTGTAATTGGCAATTTTCGTGGGAATTAAAATTTAAGTCGAATTGTAATTGGTAACGGATTAGGTTTTCGATCCCATTATACTTGATTGATGATAGAATCATTTACAAAATCAATTTCGTAATTGGATAGGTTTTAGGGATCTCAGAAGATGTTTTGGAGAACTCTCGATTGAAATCAAAGCTGAAACCCGAGATCTAAAAATTTAATTAAGCTGCTCGAGCAAGCTTTATATTTTTTCACAATATTCAAGGTTTGTCCTGAGATACTACAAGCATATTTTTCTCGAGCAAACTCAAGAAATTTAGAAAATTCTATAAATAAAGGTTGTGCGTCCAAAGACTATTCTACCTCACCCAAAGTTTTTCTAGAAAGAGAAAATCCGTGAGACACCAAAATATTGAGTAAGGGTAATATCTTGAGGGTGATTATGATATAAAGAATTAATCTCTGAGGAGGAATCATGCAACACATCATACTGTTCAAGAAGTTAAATCTTCAAATAGTGTCTATCGTTGTAATAACTCTAATTTTTAAATTAATTTTAATAATTTTCTGTTAATAAGTTAATTTTTGTCATTTAAAAGTTAGAATTTGAAAATTGTAGCTCACTCGACCATGTCTTTTGGAGCTGGTTCGAGCGAGCTGGAGACCGCTTAAGTGACATTCGAATTTCAGAGCGTAGCAACTGCTACGTAATGGGCATTAATGGAGGAGAACATTTTTTTATCGAATTTATTCTGTAATTATACGATATGATTATGCGTTTATGAGTTGAATTCTCTACTTAAACCTAGCCAATCTGTTATTTTCATTTACGAAAAATATATTGGAAGGTCATTAGAAGTTTAGAGAGAGTGTTGAGGGTTGTTCTTGGTTTGACCAAAGGGAGATTATGTCCCAACGAAAATCATCGAATCCGAGGTCATTTATCACTCTAATTCACCGTTTGAGGTAGGGGGGTGCACTTCCAACCTTTAGAATGTCTATTTAGAGTTGGTTGTCTTTAGAAAAGCATGATTAGGGTTTCTGTTTTAGTTGGAGGTTTAGTTCCATCTATGTTGAAGCATGAAATTGATTCTAATCATGATTAGATCGACCGAATAGAGAGATGGGTTTTGATCTACGATTTATAAAGTTTCTGTATGTGTTTTCAATTCTATTTTGAGCCAGAAATCATAGTTTAGAGTTTTGGTTGTGTTCTTCTTGTGAAGAACCCTAAAAATCAGAGTCTGTCAAAAACGACAACTCGCTCAAACAAGCCATAGGCCGCTCGAGCAACTTGTTTGACTTCTGACAGAATCCAACTTTTCAAACCAGAATTCAAAATCCGATATTTAGTAGACCACTCGAGAAAGCTCTAGGCAGCTCGAGCGACCATGAAATCTAGCAAGTAGTTGGATGTCAACATGACCTTTTGGGGTGTAGTTATAGACTCTTAGCATCTCTATTTTGTATATTCACACAACACAGACATCTACGAACACGTTATTTATGTCCATGGGTCCCCGTGGGACTACTTGTGAGCGATTGACCAACCTTGACCATGATTTGTTTGTCATTGTATGCTAATGATGTTGTGAATATGTTTATGGTTGATAGTAATTACGTTGCGTGTTTATAGATGTTGTAATATTAGTGTTCCGGGTTCAGCTGTTGTGCCACCCTAGGTATAGTGCACGGTTGTAGACACAGCCATCGTGCTAGCCGACTTTCATTGCGAAGAAAGTATTAAGGTTGTCGTGCCAGTTGTTTGGTTGGAATAGTCATCGCACTATTAAATTGTAGTAAATCAAGTTGTATCATGTTTTGGTGTGTTATATGAAAACTTATAATCCGCGTTAGGGACACTAGTTTGAATGTCACCGTAACAAGATATCGGAGGATGTTACGTGAACATTATAAGTATTAGAAATGTGTAGAGACAAGTAGGTTCATTAAATAAAAAATGAATAATTGGTGGTCGTTGAGCCAAGTGTAGAATTGAGTGTCGAGTCTAGTATTGTGTTATGGGCGTCATCCCAATTTTATGTTCTATGTGGGTCAGAGCCCCACCGGGCATCGTCCCATTTGTTAATTAATAACCTCAACTAGGAGATGGGTGTATTCGATTGAAGGTAATTTTGGGGTACATCTATGTTGACAACTCTGGACCCCGAAGGAGTGATGACCTTGTCTTGGGCATCTTTGAGCCGAAAAAGGGGATGCAGCTAAGGTTCGTTGGTACCTGACTTGGCTGAGGTTCAATTGGGTCTAGTTAGAGTGAGGATTGACTCGAATATACAGTAAAAAGTCTTTTCCTTGAGTAGGTAAGAACTTGTCAATATTAAATGAGTACTCTACTTTAGATAGTCAGGTAAGAACGGAATACGAGGGAAAAGAATATTCCTAGAAACTTTAAAGAAACGAAAGCATAACATACTTACGTGTTTACTTTTCAGTTTAGTAAATATCTCTCTTGACATATATCTTGTTGTAAATCTATATTCTTCGGATTTGATTTTTCGATGATTATCCCTACTGAGTTTAATTACCCATCAGATCAACTTCTCGTCTTTTGATGTTTCATACCAAATATTAGAAAACAGTTGGAGAATTGGCCCAAACATGAAGAGCCGGGAGCTATAGAAGAGGACCACGACAACGTTTAGTTGCACGCCCTACCTTTAGCTGCTTTGTCTAGTTTTATTTCTCCAAATAAAATATAAACCCCAAGGAAAAATTATGTCTATTTCACTTCTGCACTTCTTAACTTTGATTTACTTAATTTCTGCTGTTCGATTAATAAAAGGATATTTTCACAATTTATCTTCCAATTGATTTAATAGTTGAATTAACGGTTTAAAATAATATTCTGAGAAATCGGGGCTTTACAATCGTAGCAGTTCACGAATAGTCGGTAAATAGGTTTTGAATCAACATAAAGGAGTTTTAGATTTGATTGTGACAAACTCTATTGTTATGCATTTGCGTTATAATGCTTACTTTTCTCCCGTTATTTTTTACTCTGCCTTGGAGGTCTCCACATAAGTTTGTATGTTCTAGTGTTCTTTATTTATTTACACTGCATGCTCACATAGGATAAATCAGAGATAAAATCAAATAATTAAGCGAGATCAAATAGCAATAAATCAATCAATGTTCAAACGCTTGCAATTTCTCACCCCTTAGACATTCTAATTATGATTCAAATACATCCCATCTAAATAGTTATTTGCAAATGAGGTCAAAATAAAAGAAGTACTTCAGAACCACAACCATCTAGAAAATATGACTTGCATATATATGGTATAACCCAAAATGGTACGCATTTAAACTTAACTAAAGTTCTTTTTGAGGACCAACTCCAAGCTATAGATGATTGGTGTAATAATCCGACTTTTTAATTAAAAATAATAATTATTAAATTATTTTATTTAATAATTTAATTTCATATTTTAGTATTAAAATTTAGTTATTACCTTGAACGGCTAAGATTGCAGGAATATATAACTTATGATGGAATGACATTGGAACAATAAAGGGTTATTGATTGCAATACAATAGTGGAATTCATGGCTTTTCATGGCAACGATAAAGGGCTTTCATGGTGATAATGAATTTTGATGGAAATTACGAGGATTTTATGGCTAAATATTAATGGAGGTTTTAATCTTTAAAGCCTATAAAATCAACCTTGGACTCTTGTTTCTTTACACAAATTCATAAATCAGAAATCAAAGAGAAAGAGAGTTTGAGAGGATTCCAAAATTGTGAAAGAGGAGAGAGAGGAAGCTCCGCCCAAAATTTAATTTTTCGATTCATTAATGTTTTCTTCACATTTTCTTCAATCGATGTAAGAATTGTTATCTTCCAACCTTTAGGTTGTAGGTTCTATTGTTTATTGCATGTTTTGGGTTATTATTCGCATGTTTTAGGTTCTGTTTTACATGTGTAAGGGTTTACGCTTGAGTTTAGTTTCAGGTCCGGAATTTCTAGATTTTGAAAAAAATGATGGCTCGCTCGAGCGAGCTAGGGTCACTCAAGCGAGATTATTTTCAATGTTTGAAATTTTTGCAAAAAAATATTTTTTTTTAATAGGTCACTCGCTTGAACAAGCTTCAGAAATTTTCAATTTTAAAATTTAGACAGAGGGCCATTTTTGGCCGCTCGAGCAAGCTGCTACAAAACAGAATAGATTTCAAAATATTTTCTGAATTTTTCTAAACAATGTTCGAGCCTACAGGCTCTGTTTCAGATAATTTATACATCCCCAGAATACATATACACTACGCACAAGTACCCACTACATGTCGTTAACATCTGCAGATCTTCGTGGGATCTCGTGAGGATAAGTTTACCCCTTGAGACTTGATGTTAATATGCTTTGGTGTTGGGATCGTGATATTAGATTAATGCCGCTGTGTTGTATTGTTGAGCTAAGTTTGCTTTGTAACGCCCCGATTTCTCGGAACATTAATTAAAATATTTTAATGCCACGTAAATTTGATTAAAACATAGTTTCATAAATTGAAATATGAATTTAAAACATTGTTGACAAAAGCTTGACAAGATTACTAAAATACCCCTTCTGGGTTTACATTGTGAATTCAAAATAAAGAACAGAGCTACTATGGGTACGGTAGCCATGTGTTGTCGTAGCTTTCAGCATTGAAGCCCGGCTCTTCCAGCTCG
>JABCMJ010008303.1:0-10973 GCA_014822125.1 Arbutus unedo
CATCAAACAAACTTTGAGATTGACGTCCGAAACATCGAAAAACCTAAATTTGCGAAGCCTTTGAAACTAACTATTTTTCCCCGTGGATCGATACTCCGGACTTTCCACTATACCTCTTTTAAATTGACCTTGGCCAGCGCCCTAACGACGCACTTTTGCCGGCCGGTCACGTGCCAGTCCAATGACATGTCAAATCACTGTAACTCCAATATGGCTCACCATACAGAGTGGTGTGCGATTGTGTGATACAGAGATCCAGCGCGCACCAGTCTATGATATGGCACTCCACATTATAGACCAATTCACGCCAGTCTAACTGCTGCATGGTCACACATGCATGATTTTGGGGATTGTAAATAGAACCCCGAAGGCTTGAGAGAAAGGGGAGAGAAATCTTTTTTTAAGCTAATCCAAATGTTTGATTGACTTGGTCTCCTAAATGACTTTTAGCCAAGTCTCTATTTTTGTAGCTTTTAAAAGAGAAGAAACGATTGCAAAATTCACAAGGTGAACGCCTGATTAGGAAACTTCGTCGAGTTTTCAAAGCCAAGAGGACATGCAACTAGTAGTTTAGTCGTGTTCCATTATAGGCTTACCTAATTATCTCAGCCACCTCCAACTGTTTTTGGCTAAACAACTAACAAAATAAGCTGGGATAGTGTTAGCCCTTGGGGTTGAGATAGCCCATTTCCACATTTGGGTTGTGTTGGCTACTTTTCCCAAATCATGCACTCAATTGTAGGGGGCATTTTAAGAAAAATGTGTTAAGCCTTTAGAAACTGGCGTCGGATTCTAGATACTTAGGACACATAAATCCCATAAATTTCTATCGAAACAGTCTACATAACACCACCTTAAATAAGATAAAAAAAAAAGGTGCATGCATTTTTACGTCTTCACATGGGCCTACTGAGTTGCTCTTTGTTCTACTTCCAGATTGAGAATCATTGAGCCTGAGAAAGAATCGATACCCATTTGGACCTGCACTGGAAGAAGACTAGTTAGGCCAAGCCTGCCTTCTATGTCTCATGCACCACTCTCTCCAATGGCTGAGGAAACATAGATGGAATTGAGCCATGATCATGCAAATAGCTTTGTTTCTGGTCTTGAGAACATTGTTTGCCATCCGGGAGTCACGAAGACTTCCCAGAATGTCTTATAATCCACATTTTACCTACAAGGGAGATAAACATACCTAATGTCCAATATCAATTGAAAACATAGAATTACTCATGCACACAAGCTTAAAATGGATCCGATGAGCTGTCAGATATGCAAATACACGTGCTCATCACAACCCCCAACTTGAGGGTTGCTAGTCCCTAGCAACTTCTAAAATGAAAACCAAGACTAAAAAATAGATGGTACTAAACAATTGATATACACCTTAGGCATAAGTAATCAAGTCATATCCCATCACTTTGGTCCATGAACACAATGCATACAACTTACATGCTAACCATATTCGTTGTGCAACCAAACCATGAATTCAATTCAACAACTCTAGCTATCATATGCATGCAAGGTATGGAAGATCAACATCGAGCCTCGATTCCTGCCTTTTCGATAAATCTCACAAATGATAATCGCTCAACAAGAAGTTCAAAAATATATTCCAAGATAATGCACAACAATAATGCAATAGCAGAGCAAAAATACAATGCATTCAATTAATTCAATGCATTTTCAAACTCTAAGTTACATATGTACACATGACACTACAAAAAGGAAATAAGATTCACTAGTGCTCATAGTATGAAACAAAATAAACACAACGTAAATTGCATTCAAAACTAACATAACATCAACTGAGGACTTTTGTTATCATGTAATGACCATGGATTACAAAAAATGGTTAGGTTACAAAATGAGCACCAACTCGTACAAAAAGTGGCTTGGGTCATTCTACCCAAAATCGGCACTACTCCTAAACAACCCACATGGCGTTACTGTGTTAAACATCAAACAAACTAAATACAACCAACTACTTACGACAATTCTACTAAAACAAAAATAACACATGTCCACCGACACAATCTACCCCTAAACAAAACATATCCATAATAAAAAACTATCCATCAACACTGTGGCATGGTGTGGTATCAAGGCTCAGCTAGTGCTGGCAGTACTGGCAGTGCTGGCAACAGGGTACTCTATTGTCAATAGAATTACATGCTCCCTCTCCTCTACCTCATATGTCTGCTCTACCCTTGCTATTGCTTCTGGGTCGGGCACGCCACCAATTGGAGGATCTACTGATGGGTCCACTGTCTGCTCTGTAGGCTCAGTCTTCTCCTCAACAGCCGGGTCAACTATGTGCACTGCGGCCTCTATATCCACCCCGGTACTAGCCATGGTAGGGTTAACTATCCCCCTAGCATGCTATGCTCCATCCCCCCCCCCCCCCCTCTCTTTCTTCTTCTCTCTCTTCCTCAAATTTCTTCCCTGTTAACTCCTCAATCCCCTGCAACACAAACTCCATTATCTTCCTGTATTTTTCCAAATACACAAGAGATGAGTTAGCAAACTAAAAGCTCAAAGCATGCATGGTTCTAAACATCACTAGGCATATGACAATTGGCTTAATGTAACAAGGGAAAATCAAAATAAAACAAAATAAAGCACACCAATTTTAAACTTTTACACAAAAAGGGACTAACACAAAGCTGACCTCTCCCCCCAAATTAAAGTTTGCATTGTCCATAATGCAAGTAGACAATAGACCATAAAGCATAACAAAACGGGAAGATCATACCTGCTAGATGCAATGTCGAAGTTTGAGAATTTTTGGCCACTGCTCTTTTCATCATTGAAAGTGCTCCCAAGATGCACTCTTTCGGCTCCAACTTGCAAAACCATAGCTAGTCACATAGGATCATCACTAGTGTTTTATTCAACTAACAACCACAATGCATAGTTGCACCCATGGCTTTGGGCTCTTGAATTGTGAGGACCCGAGATTTGATCACTTGTTTTTATTATTGTGGTTATTCGAGAACTCTTGGTTTATGTTTAATATTCTAATTGTCCCCTTATTTTAATAGTTTAGAATGTTGGAGGCCGATGTGGGGTTGTTAGGACTTGAGGGGGGTTAGTGTAATTAATCTAATTTTAGTTTTAAAAGGATTAGAAAATTCTAAAATCAGTATTTATTAAAAATACACAATTTTTTCTAAAGAGATCTCTAAACCCTAAAAGTTTGAGGAGGTTGAACGGGTGCATAGACAAAGGATTCGTGTAGCGTGGTCAACTAGGAAGTGGTAGAGGACATCGAGAGCTTCTCTTAGAGCCTAGAATAAACCTAGTACACGGAGTATTTGCGAGGTTTTTTATCACAAAAGCATTTTTTGTATTTTATTGGAATAAGATAGGATTTCATGTTGATTTACATTGAAATATTGCATAGACTATATTTAATTCGATGGTATTTATGTGATTTTGGTGTATGTTAGAGTTATGCATGTTCTGGGGTAATTTCATACATATTGGACAGCATGGTTTGTTCGACAAAATAGAATCTCGAGATTTATTTTGGATAGTAGACATGTTTTGGTTCCATGAGCAAGCTCCTGCATGCTCGAGTGACCTACTAAAAAGTAAAATTTTAACTTCTTGATATCCAGCCTGTTTCCTTCCTTTCAGTCCACATGATGTTACTGTTTGAAATGGGAATTGACTAGTAATAGTACATATGAGCATGCATGGATGTCAAATACCGAGTAAAAGATGGCCCATCGGTCTGGTAGCCCGCAAACTCTACTCGAAGTCTTTACGATTTCTCCGATGAAAGACCGCAAAACAACTGAGTAAAGAGGTGGCCCGACAGTCGAAGCTGTTAGGGTTTTGTACTAAAATTCATGACTTTATGTAATGGGTTAATATTTGTTTGAATTATTTATTAAACAATTATTCATTTTCATGATGAGAATCTTTATGGACAATGTTTGCATTATATCATATCATATTGTGCATGATTGCCTCTTATTCCACATAGTAGATAATCTAGCGTGTAGAGTTTAGTTTACACACAAATGATAAGATTATTTGTTCTTGTAGAATATAAGTCTTTGGTTCACAGACTTAGGTGAAATTGGACACACCACCAATACGACTATAGCACAGTGATTCAGTAGGTCTATCTTAATTGTGAGAAATGATATTGTTTCAACTTGCTGTGTTAGTACACTTTATGTGTATTGAACAAGACCACTTTGAGGTAATTGTATTTATATTGACAATACAATATTCGCAATTATGAATACTTGTGCTTTTGATCCAAAGATAATTAATGGATGTGTACATTTAATATTATTGACTTTGATTCATTATAGAGTAAGGCCTTGTGGGCCAATAGTCTCAATGAGTTGGGTCACAATATTAAGTGTATGATAACTGTTAATTATTAAAGGCATCCACTTCCCTTTATAAGAATTGACGATACCCTCTTGAGAAAGCTTATGAGTTTTTATTAGGTCAAACTCTGCAAGAGGATATTAGTATCCGACATAACGAATAAGTTAACTGGAAGATTTCAAGAAATTTTATAGATGTTGATTAAATAAATTGTCAGTAATTTATTTTAATCAACGAGTATCTGTAATTTTAACGCGAGGAGATAAACATAGAGCTTAAAATATAATTTTGGGATATGGAAAGTGAATGCAATTGTAATTATGTAGTGACATGAATTATATATACAATTCAGAATTAATCTAGTTTGGATTAAGATTCTAAATTATATAGGAAGCCTAACTCATACTTCTCCTTGGGGTCCCTATCGTTGCTTACATATACACCATTATAACTTCTAGGACAGATACAACTTAATAGTCAAAATATTAAGAGAGAGGTTATGTGAACATAAGGAGATCACTTTTTGCACTCACACTCAGTTCATGATCAAGGTGTAATAGGGTTACAGTAGAAGATTACGAGGTCAATCGAGCAAGATCATTCCGATCGTGCTCATACTTCGATCAAGATCAAATTGTGAAGCTTCTTGCGATCAAACCAGAGAGATCTTGAAGGTATAAATCCTAGTTCCACCTTGTAGGATTTCATATTTTTTTGTTGTATAATTCGTGCGAGTTCATCACTAGGTATTGGGAATCGATCCTTAACAGTGGTATTAGTGCTGGCTGTGATAACGCGTGTGGTTTATACAGACCATGTTGTCCATGTAAAATAGAATGTAGTATTATGCTAACGGCTGTTTTGCAATTTTTTTATCCCATTATTATGGTCACGCATCCACTATTATCGTCACACATGTATGATTGTGTGATAACCGATTTTGGTGTGATTGGATCCCACATAAAAATAGTGTGATAACGACACTATTTTTATGTGTGGTTACGTTTTTGTTTGATTACTAGTTCTGGAGTTTATAATATTAATACATAGCATGTGAACTCCGATCATATGGAGGCTTTGGTTTTGATGTAACAATTTCAGTTTATTCACAACGTCTATTTTTATTGATATAGCATTGTGAACTCCTATTCGGCATCAACTTTGCTTTGGAGGACAAGCCGATGGCAAGAATCAACCTTGTTTAGGAAACTGATGATTTGACCATGATAGTTGAAATTCCTATTATGTTTATGTTTTCTTATTCATATATGATTGGTATTGCTTTCTTGTTTAATTATAGTCTCCTTATAATTTTGAACAACATAGAATATTGAACTATACCTAGATTACTCAAATGCAAATATTTTTATAACCTTCATGGAAAAATATTTTTAAATAACTAAGTGGGAGAGAGTTTTTATCACGTACAAATCTCATGATCTCCATCACTAGTTTGTAGATGATCTGATTAGTTTTGTGTGTTGGTTTTAAACCTTTCTGGACATCGGACAAAATTAATTATGGAATCATTGATACAAACTTTATTGGGATAGCTCTAAGTTAATTATTGTGTGAATCATGTCGCTATCTGAAATGATTTATAACGGAATAATTAATTTAGTATGAGGTGATGGTGTACACTTAGATATAAATAGTAGTATGCTCTCTATCTGAGTCACTGTTATTATTTATAGGACCAAAGTTGAGTCGGCTATTTAATTTTGCTTGATACGTTTTTTTTGCTATGTAGTAAAATTAAAAGAAAAAGACTTATCTGCACAAATAATGAAAAGTAGTGGACCTTCCCATCGAAGAAAATATTCACTTTTCACGGTATGGTGGATTGCCGATGTTCTTTGTAAGGGCCCGAAAAATTTAAGTTTTTAAATTTATTTTTATTGCAGAATAATCGTATGATTTATTATTTCATATTTTAGATTTCAGTTATGAGATCCGAGCCCGGGTCTTTTGTTTTATTTCGCGCACATCACAATACGTGGTGTTTTACGTGGGTGCCCTTGGGGGCCTTACTAATCAGATTTTGGGGAAAGGGAGTTTAGCAAAACCCACGTCTCACATCCTTCATCTCTCTCTCTCTCTCTCCCCTCCTTGAGCTCTATCTTCTCTCTACCACCACCAATCCACATCACCATTTTTGAATTTCTTTGAGATATAGGAAGCTTGGATCGTGCTTAACGTGGAATCAAAGATGGATCGTGATTTGGAGCTCAGAAAGAAAATATTTGAAGCTTAAAGTATATTTGGAGCAAGGGTTTATGGATTTTCTTCAAATCTTTCGATTCGAAGCTTGAGATAGGGATGTTTGATCTCTATTATATGTTTATAATTGGTATTGGTAGTTAAAATTTTGTTTTGATTGTGTTTTATTGCGTTTTTGATCGATTTGAACGAACTGCGATCTGTCTGACGATTCTGGAGATCGCTAAAGTCGCTCCAGCGACATGACCTGTACCCAAGTTGCTCCATCGACTTACTAGTGACTTCTTCTAACCTTTGGCACATCCAACAACTTTGGGTTCACTCCAGCGACTTGTTGGGTGAATTTAACTGATGATTTTCATCCTATTTTGAGATTATGGACTAGTTGAGTTTAGGTATGGGCCATGGTTACAAATAGATGATAATTCTATTACTTTGGGCATTTATTTAATGAATTATGCATGTTTATAGAATTAGTCTTATATTGTGAATGTTATGGATTGGAATGTTGAATTATAGTGTATACCGCATCGACATGTGCAGGGCCTAGCCTCTAACGGGAGATGTGCTAGTAATGATATGTCTAGCTTCCATTCGGAATGTGCTAGTTGATCTTAATATTTTCTAGCCACCATTCGGTGATGTACTAGTTGGAAAGATAGTTTTGAAATCGGAATACGATATGGGAATTGTGTGATATAAGAAGCAAAGTATACGACTTCATCATAGATATTATGATAAGATGAATGATGATGTATGCCCACATCATCTATGCGCGTTATTATGAATTACCCATTATTTTTCAGGTACAGTGCCGGAGCCTTGACATGGGTTGTGTGGATGCATGGTGGTGCATGTTTTTGGAAGACTTTCATCCTAAGAGTTACATAGCATCTTTAGAACTTATTTTTGAAAGATATAAATTAATTCCTCTTTTGTTCTTTCCTTTGTATTTGAAAGCAAATCGTACTGTACTGATTTAAACTTATATTTTGAAGTGATAAGCCGGGAGTGCCCTCATGAGTTGTAATATTTTGAAACACATTATCAACTATGGGTTATGAAAATTATGATTTGGGGCTTATTTTGAGTAGTTGTGAGGTTTTAAAATGGTAAATAGAGTCTTGTGTTTGAAAACGAGGGCGTGTCATTTTTCTTTAAAAGTTTGGTAGAGTAAACTAATATTTTAGATAAAATTCAAAAGTTTTAATTTGACTTTCATAATTGTTATTATGTGACTCTCAAATTCAAGAATAGGCTCTTTCGATCCACTTTTAGTCATTCTCAAAGAAAACAAACCCACTGAACCAAATTATATTAATTGGAAAATGAACTTAGATATAGTATTAACTGCTGAAGAGTACAAATATGTGCTCAGTGAGGATTTCCCACAAAAATTTAATGAGAGAGCAACCGATGAGAAAGTCTAACCTTATAAGAAATGGGGTTAAGGTTGATGAGATGGCGCGGTGTTACATTTTCACATCTATGTCAAATGTTCTACAACATTAGCATTAGCCTATGCCCACTATCTATGAGATGATACTAAGCCTCAAAGAAATGTTTAAGGATTAGAATTGTGCAGCATGGCAAGTTGTTATGAGGGACTTTCTTAACACAAAGATGGCTGAAGAGACCTTAGCGAGGGATCATGTTATTGTCAAGGATCGATTCCCAAGACCCAGTGATTAACGTGTACAGATTATACAACAACAAAATATGAAACCCTACTAGGCGGAACCAGGATTCATACCTTTGTGTCTCTCTAGTTTGATGTGGACAATCTTTACAATTTGATCCTGATTGAACTTTGAGCATGGTTAGAATGATCTTGATTGACTGACCTCAAGATCTTCTACCATAATCATATTGCACATTGATCATGAACTGAGTGTGCGCTAAAAAATGTGACGTCCTTATCTTCACAGAACCTCTCTCAATATTTTGAGTATCAAATTGTGTCTGACCTAGAAGACATAGTGGTGTATATGTAGACAACGATAGGGACCCCCAAGAGAAGTATGGGCTGGGTTTTCTATATAATTCGGAGAATTATAATTGTATTCCCTTCCCATATCTCAAAATTATATTTCGAGCTCCATGTTATTAAATTCTTATTTACCTCCCCACGTCAAGATTACAAATACTTGTTGATTAAAATAAATTAATGACAATTTATTTAATCAAAATCTATAAAATTTCTTAAGACAGTCCACTTAACTTATTCGTTATGTTAGATACTAATATCTACCTGCATGGTTTATCATAATCAGAACTTATAAACTTGCTCAAGAGGATATCATCAATCCCTATAAAGGGACGTGGATTTCATTAATAATTAATAGTTATCATAAACTTAATATTGTGGCCCAACTCATCGAGACTATAAACCCACAGGGCCTCACTCTATAATGATTCAAAGTCAATAACATTAAATATACACATCGATTAATTATCTTTGAGTTAAGAGCACAAGCATTCATAATAACCATGAGAAGCAAATTGTATTATATTGTCGGTATAAATTCAATTACCTCAAAGTGCTCTTATTCAATACACACAAAGTGTACTAACACTATAAGTTGAAACTATATCATTTTCCGTAGTAAAGACAAACCTACTGAAACATTGTGTTACAGTCTTACTGGTGATATTTTCAATTCCACGTAAGATTGTGAACCAAAGACTTTATATTCTACAAGAAGAGTTAATCTGATCCTCTGTGTGTAAAGCAAACTCTACGTATCAGATTATCTACTATGTAGAATAAGAAACACTCACGCACAATATGATATGATATAATGCAAACAATGCCTATAGAGATTCTCTTCAAGAAAAGAAATAACTATTTAATAAATAATTCAAACAAATATTAATCTATTACATAAAGTCTTGGCTTTTAGTATAAAACCCTAACAATCTCCCACTTAGACTAAAAGTCATGATGCCATACATCTCACTCTCATTCTCTCCACATGACTATCAAAAGATTTTACTGATAGATTCTTTGTGAAAAAAGCTGCCAGGTTGTTTGCAGATGCAATCTTGGTCATCGTTACATCACCTCTCTTAACAAATTCTCGTATAAGATAATAATTACAGTCGATGTGCTTTCCCATTTTGTGAGACCTTGGTTCATTTGAGTTAGCAACTGTACTGCTATTGTCAAAATAAAGTGTAATAGGTTATTACACTGAAGGGACCACATTTAGATCCATTAAGAAGGTTCTGAGCCAAACGGACTCTTTGTCAGCCTCTAAGGTTGCCACATGTTCAGCCTCCATGGTGGAATCAACAGTACATGACTGCTTGATACTTCTCCAACTAATGGCACCACCTCATATGGTAAGCACTTCTCCAACATGTACCTATTAGGTTGAATAATAACCCTCCCACTACGACGAGGCACCGTTGTGTCCATTGTTGTTTCTTGTGGTGTTTCCTCTTGCACTAATAGTACTGAAGAAGTTTGTGTTGGTCTCTGTCCTCTCAATTTTTCTAGAACAATCTTACTTCTGAACTTGTGATCCATAACACAGTCCTTCTCTAAGTATCGGGCATTGGTGCTAACAATGACTATCTAATCCTTAGGGCTATAAAATAAACCACCCTTCGTTCTTCTAGGGTACCCCACAAAGAAACAAACTTTTGCCCCAAATCCGAACATGCCGCATGCTAGGTCTGTGCTCAGTCGAGAGTTTTGTGAGCGCAGAAGGTACTGACTTAGATGATACCAAGTTAAGAATATATGCCGCTGTTTCTAATGCATGTCCCCAAAACAAAATTAGTAAATCTGAATAACTCATCATAGATCTTAACATGTGCATAAGGATCTCATTCTTTCTTTCCACTACACCATTTTGCTATCGCATACTAGGTGTAGACAGTTGGGATGTAATCCCCTCATCAGATATGTAGTCCCTAAATTGTCTCAAGAGGTATTTGCCACCACGATCAGATCATAGTGTCTTGATACATTTTCCAAGATGCTATTCCAAGTGTCGTAGTGCCTTCAAAGAAACTCTCTCAATAATTCGAATATCAAGTTGTGTCTGACCTATAAGACATAGAGTGTATATATAGGCAACGATAGGGACCCCTAGGAGAAGTACGGACTGGGCTTCCTATATAATTCGGGATTTCTAGTCCAGCCCGGATTAATTTCGAATTATATAAATTATAATTCATACCACTACAAAATTATAATTGCATTCCCCTCCCATATTTTAAAATTATATTTCGAGCTCCATGTTATTAAATGCTTATTTATCTCCCCACGTTAAGATTACAGATACCCGTTGATTAAAATAAATTACTGACAATTTATTTAATCAACATTTCTAAAATTTCTTGAGACATTCCACTTAACTTATTCGTTATGTTGGATACAAATATCCACC
>JABCMJ010008306.1:0-11086 GCA_014822125.1 Arbutus unedo
AGCAGCCAGATAAGCATAGAACCTATATCACATTGCTTGGCACACTTGCTCAACTAAGCATCAAGCCCACAGAGTCCATAGAAGTACTAATGACTGAGTATGGTCCAAATTGGATGGACCCCATCATTGCTTACTTGAAAGAATATAGACTACTAGCCGAAAAGAGAGAAGTGCATCGAATCCTTCACAAGTTAGCAAGGTCTAGGTGTTGTCCGACTCGAAGCTATACCAACGGCCCTTTACTAGGTCGTACCAATATTGCGTGCATCCTATCATGACAAAGAAGGCCCTTTATGAAGTTCATGCCAGTAGTTGTGGCTGCCATTCCGGGGGACAATCCCTAGACTAAGGAGCGATCACTCAGGATTATTGGTAGCCAAAGATGATGGAGGATGCTTAGAAATTTGTTTAGAAATGTGATAAGTGCAAGCCATTTTCTTCGATAATTTGGTAGCCTATTGAAGAACTATCACCTTAACAAGCCTGTGGCTTTTTGCACAGTGGGGGCTGGACATCATGGGGAATATGCCAACGGCTACAAGCGGTTTCAAATTTCTCATAATGGGCATTGATTATTTTACAAAATGGATCAAAGCCAAACCATTGGTCACCATTGAAGAGAAAGATGTGAAGAGGTTTGCATGGAAAAACATAGTCTCTGAGTTTGGCATACCCTTTGAGTTCGTGTCTCACAATGAGACTCAATTTGTTGGCAGTCAATTCACATATTTCTATGTCGAACATAAAATAAAGTTTTACAACTCTACTCCTTGTTGCCTGCAAAGCAATGGACAGGCTGAAGCATCAAATAAGATGGTGGTGTTTGGAATGAAAAGAGGTTGCACGTCGCAAAGGGAAAATGGGTAGAGGAGCTGCCACGTGTACTTTGGGAATACTGAACCACCCCGCAAAGATCCATAGGATAGAATCCGTTTGCTTTCACATTTGGCATGGAAACTATGATTTCATTGGAAGCTAGTTTGCCAACAATCGGGACCGAAAGCTTCAATGAAGAACAAAATGACCAAACAATTGCAAGCAACCTGGATTCGACCAAAAGAAAAATGCGGCAGGGCAAGAATTCGTCTCGTAGCTTATCAGCAAGAAGTTGCAAAAGCATATAATCTGGGGGTTCGGTAGCATACCTTTTAGCCGGATGACCTCGTGCTCCACAAAGTAGTGGCCAATACAAAGAAAACATCTGATGGAAAACTTGGTCCGAACTGGAAAGGACCGTATAAGATAACAAAGCAAGTCAACACTAGAGCCTACAAATTTGAAGATACGGATGGGAGAACCAAACCAAACCCTTGGAACACCATAAATCTTAGAAAGTATTATCATTAAGATTTATTTGTTAGCATATTGTTGTTTCCAGTTATTTCCCTTCAAAGTGTTTGTAGCGAGCCTTGGCTCCCTCATAATGCAATAAAGTCTGTTTTTGACTAATTATTTTAAGTGTAATGTCGACACGTAACCGAGTGGAAGACTCGTCTAGAGGACAAATTAATAAAGGTTGAGGTCCTTAGAGAAGGAGCCCCACATCGACGTCAGCATACCGTGTAAAGGCCCAAAATATTTTTTTTAAGGTTCGGAATGTCATTAATTATTTCGTATTGAAAAGTATTACATGAATTGGGTGATTAAATATGAAGGAGGTGAGGTGAGAAGTGAAGAAAGGGTGGGGAGGGCATTAGGTTAGGCTCTCAACCATCCAGTCAGGACTTGAAACTTCCAGTCAGGAATTTTGAGATTTTGAAACAGAGACCAAACCTGACCGATCAGGATTCAGGCATCCGGTTAGGTCTTTCGGTTAGGATTCACCATCCAGTCAGGACTTCAAGTCAAACCATCCAGTCAGGTTTTGGGTTTTTTTTTTTGGGACATTTTTTGGGTCAGTAACAAAACCTGACCAGTCACGTTTTGAACCATCTAGTCACCCAATCTAGTCAGGATTTGTTATGTGCATTCATATTTTTTAAATGAGATCTAACTTTTTCTCCAAAAATATTTTCTTCTCTCTCTTTCTAGGAGTCATCTTTCCCACCAAACTCCCACTCTAAATCCTTGATTCCTCTACAAATCCTTCAAATTCTTTCAAGATCCTCCACTCATATCTAGAGATTGGGTGATATCTCGAGTTTTGAGACACAATTTCATTTGGAGGGGTTTCTTTGAAGTTTCTTACCACCATTGGAGTTCAAGTTCTTAAAGCTCAAGTTTTGGAGCAAATAACTTGAGGTAGGGATGTTTTGCTTCTTGATCTATGAGTTTATGTCTTGTTTTGACCCATATTCCTTGGTTTTGCATATTATTTATGTTTTTGGTCACCATAGCAATATTGTGGGGTTTTTTTTCCTTTGGGTTTGTGTTTAATTACGAAATCTTGGTAATCACTCCAACACCTTTTCTTTTCTTGAATGAGTTGTCTTTTACCCTAAGGTCGTGTTTATTTAAAATCGTATCTTTGGATATTATATCAGTGAGTTTGACAACGACTTGTGGTAGGATGCGTGAGATCTTATCTTTTAGTAATATTTAAGGATTTTGAGGCACACGTAGCATATTGTGGGTTTTGTTCACTATTTCTTCACATTGTGATTTCCCTTTGGGTTTGTAGTTCAAGTATTGAGTTTTGGTGTCTACCCACCATCTCTCCCATCTTCGTGTGGATTGTTTTTCATTTTTTCTATGGTTGGGCTTTCTCAGGTGTTTAGTTAAATTGTATTTGGATTTCATGAGTAATAGACATTAGTTGGATGGTAATAACCGTATTGGTTGTTGTTAAGATATGGGCTCATGTGTAAATTAATTGTGCAATTAGTAATTAGTAATTAGCTTAGCCTTAGAGGGTCATAGTATAATTATGTTCTTATTTGTACTTATATAATGATTGCAATGAAAGGTAAAACTTATGTTGGGATTCCAAAAACTTTACATGGTATTAGAGCACCAATCAGTGCCTTTGCCCTAATCGAACAATTCTTTGTTTACGTTGAGTTTTCTCAACACCCAACTGAAACCCTAAAAAAATATTATGTTGAGTTTTTTCACCACCAAAATAAAACCCTTACCCTAACCCTAAAACCTTAACGCTAGCAGCTGCCATCGCCGGTAGTCATCGTCGCCTGTTGCTGTCGTCCGTTGCGTCGCGGCCATCGTCGTTTGAGCTGCCGTCGGCTGTAGTCGCGATCGCAATCGCAATCTGTGTGTGATTTGTCTCTCTCTCGACCTCGATTCGGCTTCGATTTGTGTGTATAATGCAATGAGTGCCGAATAACCAACGAAGACCACTAGCAAATATCACAGATCAGAGAGCACAAGGAGAGCACAGATCAAATACCACAGATCAACAGGGGGTGCCGAAAAGGTCGGTGGCGGCCGGCGATGGCAACTTGCGGTGGCCAACTGACAATGGGCACAAAGAGAGAGGGGGCCACAGATCGAGGCTTAGAGGAGAGAAACCAGTACTCCGAAAGATGAGTCGATTCGAATCGGGCCTCTTAATAACACTACTTTGGATATTTGCCTTATTAAATTGGATGGTACTAACTATCTGATTTGGTCTCGCACATTTACCTTGGCCATTGAAGCCCGAGGGATATAGAGTATGATCAGATTAGGGTGCAAGTGCTGGGTCGTGTTTCGTTTCCATCCTTGGGTGAGGCATATGCTATTGTTCAGCAGGAGGAGAGTCGTCGAGGTGCTATGCTACAAACTATTACTACTCGTTCTGCCTTGGTGCCACTCCCCCACTGAGTGGTCATTCTAGTGCTAGCGTTGGTGTTACTGATCATGCATCTCTTCGGTATAATTACTGCGATAATACCGGACACACTAAAATTTTTTGTTGGAAGTTACATGGTCGTCCTCCTCGTGGCAAGGGCGGTGGCCGTGGTCGTGGTTCTGCGTGTTCTCACGCTTAGGCTCACGTCTCAGAATCTATAGTTTCTCCTTTTGTTGAATCTGGGGTTTAGTCCAGTGGTGATCTTATTGGTGGTTTTTCTCAGGGTGAGATGCAAGCTCTCAGGCGCCTTATAGCTCGGGTTGATTCTCCATCTACTCTCGCTTCTAGTTCCACAGTTTCTCCTTCCACTCAGTATGCTTACACAGGTATCTCAACTAGTGTTTTTACTACCTCTTCTGGTATTCCTTGGATTATCGACTCTAGTGCATCCGACCATATGACAGGCTGTTCGTCTATTTTTTACTTACTCTACTTGTTCTGGTAAGGATAAGATCCGAATAGTCAATGGATCTCTTACTATTTCAGAGAAGGGCTCCATTCGCTATTCTCCTACTATTTCTCTTTCTTCAGTTCTACATATTCCTAATTTTGCTGCTAATCTACTTTTTGTCAGTAGTTTTACCTGTTTTACCAATTGTTCTGTGACATTCTTTGCTTCTCATTGTGTTTTTCAGGAACTGGATACGTGGAAGATGATTGGCAGTGGTAGAGCACATGATGGTCTCTATTTCTTAGAATCTGCACCTCCGCCACCTTTGTCCTATGGCCAGGCCATACTCGCAGATGGTAGTTCTAATCTTTTTTTACTGCATCAGTGGCACTCGAGATTGAGTGATGCTTTTTTGGCATTTTAGAAAAAAAAATTTCTCATTTAACTAAGTCAATTTTTTTGTGATGCTTGTGAATTTGAAAAACATACACGCTCTTTTTATGCTCCTATTAATAAAAGAAGCAGTACTTACTCCTTTTATGGTTATTCACTCTGATATTTGGGGCCCTTCTCCTGTTACCTCTCTTAAAAATTTTCGTTGGTTTGTCACATTGATTGTTATTCTCGTGTGACTTGGGTGTATCTCCTCAAGTACAAAAGTGAGGTTTTTTTTTTGTTTTACGTCGTTTCATCGGATGATGTACACACAATTTCAAACCCATATTAAAGTTCTTCACAGTGATAATGGCACCGAATATGTTGACCTGCCTTTTAGGCCTACTTGGATGCACATAGCATTCTATTTTAGACGACTTGTGTTGACACCCGACAACAAAATGAGGTTGCCGAATGCAAAAATTGTCATCTTGCTGAAGTTGCTCGCTCCATTCTACTCGCCATGCATCTTTCCAAATATTTTTGGGGTGAAGCGATTTTGACCGTGGCTTATCTTATCAATCGTTTGCCTTCCAGTGTTCTCCACTTCAAAACCCCTATTGCGTGTCTTCCTCACACGTGTCTCATCTCCTCTCTTTCCCGAAAGTCTTTGGTTGTGTTTTCTTTGTCTATGCTTCCCATCCCGTGGGTGGCAAGTTGGGTCCTAAAGCTTATAAGTGTGTCTTTGTTAGGTACTACCCCACCTAGAAGGGATATAAGTGTTAGATCCTCACTTTCAAAAGTTTTTTGTCTCTATGGATGTTACTTTTTGGGAGACAGAGTCTTTTTACTCTCCTACCACCCCATCTCTTCAGGGGGAGTCACCATCTATTATGAAGGAAAAAATGTTATTTTTACCATCTCCTAGCGAGAAGGGGATGCTCGCCATTGACAGAGAGGAACCTGTATCTGTTGACAGGGCAGGCAAGAACACTGGTGAACAGGTTGGGCATGAACAACAGCTTGCTAGGCTAGCAATATTGCAGACATATAAGCGAAAAAGCAAAACCTCATGTGTGGTGCCATCTTACAAATCATCACTACCAGTTCTAGTTCCTGTTCCAGACCCTACCACTAATTTATTGAGTGATGAATCTTCTTTTGAAACCATCTTCTCTTGAGTCAAGTGATCTTAATATTTTTGTTGCTCTCCAAAAGGGTGTTAGATAGTGTACCCAACATCCCATTTCTTAGTTTATTTCTTATGATCGCTTGTCTCCTTCGTATCATGCTTTTGTTTTCTCTCTTTCTTCTATATCTATTTCACAGCATTGGTAGGATGCAATTAGGATACCTAAGTGGAAGGTAACTATGGTAGAGGAGACGATTGCTTTGAAAAAGAATGGCACTTGGGAGTTAGTATCTCCTCTAGGAGGAAAGAAACCAGTGGGCTGCAAATGGGTGTTCACTATTAAGTAGAATGCCGATGAGACAGTTGACAAATACAAGGCAAAACTAGTTACTAAAGGTTTCACTCAAACCTATGGGATTGACTATGAAGAGACTTTTGCTACAGTAGCAAAGATGAATTCTGTTCGGGTCTTACTCTCTTATGCTGCGAATTTGAATTGGCTCCTTCAACAGTTTGACGTGAAAAATGCTTTCCCCCATGGTGATCTAGAAGAGGAAGTCTATATGGCGATATCACTGGGTTTTCCTAAACTGCAAGTGAAGCAAAGGTGTGTAGATTGAGGAAGGCTTTGTATGGTTTGAAGCAATCACCAAGAGTTTGGTTTGATAGGTTGTCGAAGGCTATGTTGAGATTTGGATACCGACAGAGTCATGCTCGTCATACTATGTTTATCAAAGGAAGTGGTGGCAAGATTACTATCCATATTGTTTATGTTGATGATATGATAATGACAAAGCAATGATGTGGATGAGATTTCAAACCTTAAAGCTCAACTGGCTCAAGAATTTGAGATCAAGGATCAATGAAATACTTTCTTGGGATAGAAGTGGCAAGATCTGACAAAGGTATTTTTATCTCTTAACGGAAGTACATTCTTCGTTTGTTGGAGGAAACAGGTATGCTAGGTTGTAAACCTGCAGATTTTCCTATTGAGGCTAATCACCATCTTAGTGGCAATACGGGGGAATGTACTAAGAGAGATATCAAAGACTTGTGGGTTCTCTGATTTATTTAGCTCACACTACACCGGATATTTCATATGCTGTGGGGGTTGTTAGTCAGTTTATGCATGATCCACGTACCACACATATGAATGCTATTCATCGCATCTTGCGATATCTCAAGTCAGCTCCAAGAAAGAGGATTTTGTTCTCTAGCCATAGTCATTTGCGTTTGGAGATATTTACTAATGCGGACTAGGCAGGATTTGTAGATGACAGACGCTCTACATCTGGCTACTGTGCTTTCATTGGGGGAAATTTGGTGACTTGGCGAAGTGTGAAGCAATCAGTGGTTTCTCGATCTAGAGCAGAAGCCGAGTATAAAGCTATGGCTCATGGTGCTTGCGAGCTTCTGTGGCTTCACACCTTACTATAGGATTTGGGGATTGAAGATAATGGTTTGATGATACTCTACTTTGACAATAAAGCTGTCATAAACATTGCTCATAATCCTGTTCAACATGACAGAACGAAACATATAGAACTGACAAGCACTTCATCAAAGAGAATTTGAGCGAAGGTTTAATATGCATGCCTTTTGTGCGGTTTGAAGATCAACTAGCATCCTATATATTCACAAAAGGCCTTGGTAGCAAGATGTTTCATCCCATTGTGTCTAAGTTGGGCTTAATTGATATTTTTGCACCAACTTGAGGGGGAGTGTTAAGATATGGGCTCATGTGTAAATTAATTGTGCAATTCGTAATTAGTAATTAGCTTAGTGTTAGAGGGTCGTAATGTAATTATGTTCCTAATTGTACTTATATAATGATTGCAATGAAAGATAAAACTTATGTTGGGATTCCAAAACTTTACAATTGTGAAACATACGTTACAAATTTAAAATCTCATATGCATGTGAAATGATGCATTGTGGTCTAGCCTCCGTTAGGAGATGTGCTATTGGTGAATGAACTGTGATTTGGCCTCCGTTAGGAGTTGCACGAGTGATACATGAATTAATGCTAGCCTCTTTAAGGGAATGGTGCTGGTTATGAACTTTGGCAAGCTTTCCGGGGAATCATGCTAGTAAGATGACATGACTTGTTCAGCCACCTTTGGATGAGGTGTCGTCATTGACAATAGAGTTTTAAATGGAACCTACGAAATAATGGAATGGTCTAGCTTCCACTCAGAATTGTGCTAGTAGATGATGATGGTTTTAACTTCCATTTGGATTTGTGCTAGTAGACGATATGAAATGGTCTAGCCACCGTTTGTTGATGTGCTAAGTGGAAAAAAGTAAAGAAATAGAATTTGACATGTGAATTGTTAGTTGGTTATTGAAATTTTTATGCCGTAATATGAACTATTGGAATGATTGTTGAAATCTTTGTACCGCGATATGAATCATGAATTGGTTATTAAGATTATTGTATTGTGAGATGGACTTGTGAACGTTGATATACCTTATTGCATTGGTTGATGAATATTTATGAATACAGATTTGAGGAACTATTGAATTGTTGAACAAACATTTGGATATTGGTTTAGTTTGTTGCTCAGCCGAGTTTTGTTCTTTACGTACGAAGTTGTTTATTGTCATATCATATGCCATATCATCTCGTATTCATATAATGTTGTTATAGACTTTCCTATTGGGCTTTGTGGCTCATCCCTTTGTTTTCAGATACTGTTCCGGAGTCATGACATAGATTGCTTAGAGTGCATGATGATGCATGGTTTTGAGAGACATCACAGTAGATTTGTTTAGCATCTTTAGAACTCACTTTTTGAAAGATGTAATGTGACTCACTTTTGTTAAATTTTAGTAATTGGAAGCAAACTATGTGTTAACTATTCAACTTGATGTTTTGGCTTATGTGGGCTGGAAGTGTCCATTTTAAAGTTTTGATACTCTGATTAAACTCATGTGGGCTATTAATGAAAATGGTAATTTGGGTTGATTGGTGAGATTAGTGAGGTTTTTGTATTAAATCTATTTCATTATATTGTATAAAAATGAGGGCATGACATACCGAGGCAATGCTCGAGAAAGGTTGGGGTCCAACGTTGGAGCCCCAGGACGACAGAAGGGCCGCTGGGAGTTGCAAGACACAAAGGGTTTCCCAAAATCTAAGTTTCCAAACCCTTAGTGAGAGGGAAAGAGATGAAGTGGCACCTCGGCCGCTCAAAGATAAAACAAAATGAAGAGTGGCGCATTGGCTGACACACTTAACAAAGATTCAAATGTTAGAAATGGAGTACTAGAAAACTTCATTACAAAATTATGCCGATAGCATGCCACAAGAGTTCGGCGTAGGCAAACCAAAGAAGGAATAAAACACAAAAATCAAAACAAAAGCCAAGTTATCACTCGGAAAGGGAATGATCAGTTAGAGTTGCGGTTGATGGACTAGAAGGGAACGCCAAATGATTTGCTAACAAAGGGGAATTAGCCAGGATGTTGGTAGCTTTAAGAGCGTCCACCCACCATCTGTTAGGGTTTCATACTAAAAGCCACGACTTTATGTAATGTATTGATATTTATTTTGAATTATTTGAACAATTATTCATTTTCTTGATGAGAATCTTTATGGGCAATATTTGCATTATATCATATCATATTATGCATGGGTGTCTCTTATTTCACATAGTAGATAATCTGGTGTGTAGAGTTTGGCTTGCACAAAGAGGATTAGATTATCGATTCTTGTAGAATATAAATCTTTAGTTCACAGTCTTAGGTGGAATTGGACATACCACCAATGAAACTGTAGTACAGTGTTTCGGTATGTCTATCTTGACTACGGAAAATGATATAATTTTAACTCACTGTGTGTATTGAACTGGACCACTTTGAAGTAATTGTATTTATACTAACAATATAATACAATTCGCATGTCATGATTATTATGAATATTTGTGCTCTTAACCCAAAGATAATTAATAGATGTGTGTATTTAATGTTGTTAACTTTGATTCATTATAGATTAAGACTTTGTCGGCCAATAGTCTCAATGAGTTCAGTCACAATATTAAGTATATGACAACTGTTAATTATTAATAGAATCCATATTCCTTTATAGGGATTAATGATATTCTCTTGAGAAAGCTTATAAGTTTTGATTATGTCAAAACTCTACAGGTGGATATTAATATCCAACATAATGAATAAATTAAGTAGAAAATCTCAAAGAATTTTATAGATATTGATTAAATAAATTGTCAGTAATTTATTTTAATCAATGAGTATCTGTAATCTTAACATTGGAAGATAAATAAGCGTTTAATAACACGGAACTTGAAATATAATTTTGAGATATGGAAGGGAGTGCAATTATAATTCTGTAGTGGTATGAATTGTAATTTATATAATTTAGAATTAATCTGGTTTGGATTAGGAATCCCGAATTATATAGGAAGTCCAGCTCATATCCATTTGGTTCATTGGAAGTAATGAAACTTCTAGTTTGTGAATCCTGTTTAGAAGGTAAAATGACAAAAAGACCCTTCTCGGCCGAAGGGTATAGCCAAAGAGTCATTGGATTTGGTTCACTCTGATTTGTGTGGACCTATGAACATCCACGCAAAATGTGGCTTTGAATATTTCATCAATTTTATTGATGATTATTCAAGGTATGCATACATTTATTTGATGCGCCGTAAGTCTGAAGCCTTTAAGAAATTTAAAGAGTATAGGGTAGAAATGCAGAAGCGTTTTGGAAAATGTATCAAGACACTACGATTTGATCATGGTGGCGAATAATTCTTAGGAGAGTTTAGGGACTACTGAACTGATAAGGGGATTACATCCTAGTTGTTTGCACCTGGTATGCCACAGCAAAATGGTGCAGCGAAAAGAAAGAATAGGACTCTTTGGACATAGTAAGATCTATTATGAGTTATTTAGATTTACTAATTTCGTTTTGGGGACATGCATTAGAAACACCGGCATATATTCTTGAATTGGTACCATCTAAGTCAGTACCTTCTACTTCCACAGAATTGTGAATTGAGCACAAACGTAACCTATGACATGTTCAAATTTGGGACAGTCCAGTACATGTGCTAAAAAGGAACGCGGATAAGTTGGAATTACGGACAGAAGTTTATTTTTTTGTACGATACCCTAGAGGAACGACGAGTGGTTTATTTTATAGTCCTAGGGATTAAAAGGTCATTGTTAGCACCAATGCGTGTTTCTTTGGATAGCTAATGGTTTTATTCTTGTGTTTTCTTTGTGTTGCTAAAGTTTTAATGCAGGTTACGGTTCTAAGGTGTTGAGCTTTAGTCAAGTTCTTCCCCTTCATGTTGATGTTCTTTTGGGTAGCTTTGAAGTCTGGCTGCTAAGTTGTTGTGTTGCCTTGCTTTGTTCATCCTGTTTCTGAAGTTTGCTT